>JADBJO010011811.1:27500-30000 GCA_016801955.1 Conus betulinus
TTGTAGTTTAAAACTTCCTTTTAATACCTTATTTTTAAAAAAAAAAAATATATATATATATAATACATAAAATTCATAAATTCATCTTGATTCTTTGTGTCAGTGAATGTTTCTGACTCAGAGGAAAGGGTTACTAGTTGGTCTTAAGTGGATAATATTGGGAAGAAAGAAAGAAAGCTGGAAGCTGATCCCTAGAGAAAGAATTTTTTCAGTCCTGTAGGAGAAGGCTTCAATGTTGATGTGAAAGAATCAAAGAATGATGTGGTTCTTAACAGTGTTATACAGAAAAAAACAAGACATGAACCCTTTCACTGCCATCTAACCCCATCTAACTCAATTTTTCTTCCATATGCTATTCAAATATGAGAGGAAACCTAAGTAAAAAGCCATGCAAACAAAACGTGAATCACAGCATGCTCCTGGTGCTAAGTGGTGACTGTGGCATTCTGAAAACAATAGCTGTACGATTACTATGGCAGTGAAAGGGTTAAATCTGCCGCTTTTGGCAGGAATCCCTCCTTTTTTTCAATATAACATCACCAAATGCTCCCCCCTCCACCCCCTCCCAATTTATTATTATCATAGTTATACTGAGCAGTGTTTTGTTTGGGATGTTTTTCTATATTTTGTTAATTCACAACCTATGGAGAGAATATATTTTGCCCATACTTGCCTGTCCAAACAAACGCCCTGTTTCCTACTGTGTGTGGAACTTTGCAATTTTATCAGGAATCCCCAGAACTTTTATGAGAGAGAAGAGCATAGCCACTGTGTGGAACTTTGCCATATTGTCAGGAATCCCCAGAACTTTTATGAGAGAAGAGCATTGCCTCAGTGTGGAACTTTGCAATTTTATCAGGAATCCCAGAACTTTTATGAGAGAGAAGAGCATTTTCTCTGTGTGGAACTTTGCCATATTGTCAGGAATCCCCAGAACNTCGCCGAGCTTTCTGCCATCGTCATGTGAGATGGAACCAACAACAGTGGTCCCAGGTCCTCTTTCAGATGAGTCGCGGTTTAGTCTTGAACACAATGACGGCCGAACTAGAGTTTGGAGGCGTGTTGGTGAACGTTACATTGATGCAGCTGTTCGCCAGACCAGGGCCTTTGGGGGAGGATCTGTTATGGTATGGGGTGCCTTCAGCCTCCACCACAAGACATACTCTACCATATTGATGGAAACCTCACAGGCATCCGCTATCGGGATGAAATCCTGGCGCCTTTCGTTGTTCCGACCATGCAACGGATAGGACCCATGGCAGTCTTCCAAGACGACAATGCTCGGCCACATAGGCCCGGGTGGCCGAAAACTTCATTGTGCAGGCCGGCATCAACAGGATGATCTTCCCGGCGTATAGTCCCGACCTCAATCCCATCGAGCATATGTGGGATGAGTTGGGGAGACGTGTGAAGGAGAACCATCCACCTCCCAGAGACCGCCAGGATCTCTTCCAAATGCTGCAACTGGAATAGCAGAGAATCCTCAGAGGGTCATCAGAACACTGGTCAACTCGATGAGGAGTCGCTGCGTGGAATGTCTCGCCAATGGCGGTGGCCACACCCACTATTGAAATGATTTTGTGAACTGAACAGATTTTGCGAACTTTGATTTCGACCATCCTCTGTTTAATTGTCTGTAAATCAACAACCGTTCATTCGATCCCAATGAAATTCAATGTACGTTGGAACAAGATAATGAATTAAATCTGTTCCCAATTTCAAATCGTCGTGGCTTTTATATTTTGGAAATTATGCGGATACATGTAAAAACTGTGCTAACTTTATGTGACTAGTATATTTACAGTTCATAAACATGTCACTAAAGTGACCTGTGTAGTGCGTTACATTTTCATATATTTACTGTTCATAAACATGTCACTAAAGTGACCTGTATAGTGCGTTACATTTTCAGGCTTTCACTACAGATTTCCGTGTACACTGGGGCCACCATCCATTGCGACCTGAATTTATTGAGTCCACCTACTTTCTCTATAAGGTAACTATCTACTTAAGTCATTGTGATCTTTTATGGTATTTGATACATGAAATAGAGTGTTTGTGTGATGATAGTTTTTTTTTTTTAGGATGAATAGATTATACATGAAGTCATGTTTGAAATGGTGAGAAAGGAAGTATTACAGCCATTAAGAACAACTTTGTATTGGGCTCACCCGTTTGGATACTTGACCATGGGATACCTAGATCCAGTTGAACCAAGAGACGGTTCAGTGACTGTTCGTCCAGTGACCCTGACGACCTCCAGCCACCATTCTTTGCTTGGGGTGAGGGCACAGTCAATCTGAAAGACGAAGAACAACTGGTTATAGGACTACCATCAGTTGATGTGACAGTATTGAAAGACAAAGAACCACTAGTCATTGTATTGATGTGACAGTCATTGAAAGATGAAGAACCACTAGTCATTGTATTGATGTGACAGTCATTGAAAGATGAAGAACCACTAGTCATTGTATTGATGTGACAGTCATTGAAAGACAAA
>JADBJO010011811.1:35000-62161 GCA_016801955.1 Conus betulinus
GTGCACGGCTTTTTGAGTTGTGTAGTGTGTGCGTGGCTTTCTGAGTTGTGTAGTGTGTGCGTGGCTTTCTGAGTTGTGTAGTGTGTGCGTGGCTGTCTGAGTTGTGTAGTGTGTGCGTGGCTTTCTGAGTGTGTAGTGTGTGCACAGCTTTCTGAGTTGTGTTGTGTGTGCACAGCTTTCTGAGTTGTAATGATTCAGTTTGTGTGTGTGTGTGTGTGTGTGTGTGTGTGAATGTGTGGGCACATTGACCACACAGTGGGGGTAAGTATGTTGTTGACTGTGATGTAAAGAGAGTGAGTTGCAGAGATGTAAGGAGTCAGAGGTAAATAAGAATGGTTATTTGGGCTCCCATGGCCCACTCTCACATCAATTGATCCACAAACTGTCGGAGCAGAGCTGCTTATCTCTTTCATCCCTACAACCTGCTTTTCCGGTTTGCAGAAATCCTACCCTTCCTACCTGCAGCCTGGAAAATCGGTTCTCACAGTAAGGGCTTTGAACTTTGTGGGAGTCACGTTATTGGTACATGTCATTTCTCCCTGACCGGGTCACTTGTCTTCCTACCTGCAGCCTGGAAAATCGGTTCTCACAGTAAGGGCTTTGAACTTTGTGGGAGTCACGTTATTGGTACATGTCATTTCTCCCTGACCGGGTCACTTGTGGGGCAGTGTTTATGAATGGAATGGATGCCAGATGGCCCCTACAGCCTGGGAAAGTGGTCGCCGCTCTATTCTGGCCGGTTTGCTACTGCACACGTGGCAGTTCTCACTTTGTGCTTCTTCCTTTTTTCTCTGAATCCAAGAATGAAGGGAATGCTTGTACTATAAGAATCGAGGAACAATGTTCCTAGAAAAGTATGAATCAAAGGGGTAAGGTTCTGTTTGTTTGTTTGTTTAGGGTTCCTTTTTCTGTTTTCTTTCTGTCCTGTATTTCATTTTACCTTGTGACGTGTTCAGATTCGTAGAGAGGCGTACTCCTTCAAGGTGGACATCAGCCCTCCTATCTCTGACAGCTATGTCACCTCCCCGTCTGTGGATGACACGAGGAGGGAGCAGGATGATGATGGTGATGACGGTGAAGACAACGAGGAAGAGGGAAAGGAGGGAGAGAACATGTGCCCGGCGTTGCACACCACGCATGAGGCGGGTCAGGGCTACCCCCACACTGTGCGCTCCCACGTCCAGCACCTGGTCAGCCGGGCCAAGCCCCACGTCAAGAAGTAAGTGTGTGTGTGTGTGTGGGGGGGGGGGGGGGGACTGAGTGTGTGTGTGTGTGTGTGTGTGTGTGTGTGTACACATGGATTGGTGGGTGGTTCGGAGCGTGCATTTTGTGCATGTAGGCATGTGTGTGTGTGTATTGTTGTTTGTTTGTGTTGTTGTGTGTGTCTGTTTGTTGTTGCTGGTGTGGTATGTGTGAGAGAGAGAGAGAGAGATAGAAAGAGTGTGTGTGCTATAAGATGGAGAATTACTGTGGTAAGCAATAAAGAAGAGGGGAAATATATGACATATCAAAGCTACCAAATGAAAGGGCAAGAAGTGTGTGGAGATATGTGTGCATGTGATGAACCCTATACATTGTGAGAGCAGGGATAAGTTGGGAGAGATGGCACAAGGTATAGTGCATTGTGGACAATGTGATGAATCCTATACATTGTGAGAGCAGGGATAAGTTGGGAGAGATGGCACAAGGTATAGTGCATTGTGGACAATGTGATGAATCCTATACATTGTGAGAGCAGGGATAAGTTGGGAGAGGTGTTGTAAGGTGTAGTACATTGTGAACAATGTGATGAATCCTACACATTGTCAGTGCAGGGATAAGTTGAGAGAGGTGTTGTAAGGTGTAGAGCATTGTGGACAATGGGATGAATCCTGTACATTGTGAGAGCAGGGATAAGGTGGGAGAGGTGTTGTAAGTGTAGAGCATTGTGAACAATGTGATGAATCCTATACATTGTGAGAGCAGGGATAAGTTGGGAGAGGTGTTGTAAGGTGTAGAGCATTGTGGACGATGGGATGAATCCTGTACATTGTCAGTGCAGGGATAAGTTGGGAGAGGTGTTGTAAGGTGTAGTACATTGTGAACAATGTGATGAATCCTACACATTGTCAGTGCAGAGATAAGTTGAGAGAGGTGTTGTAAGGTGTAGAGCATTGTGGACAATGGGATGAATCCTGTACATTGTGAGAGCAGGGATAAGTTGGGAGAGGTGTTGTAAGGTGTAGAGCATTGTGAACAATGTGATGAATCCTATACATTGTGAGAGCAGGGATAAGTTGGGAGAGGTGTTGTAAGGTGTAGAGCATTGTGGACAATGGGATGAATCCTGTACATTGTGAGAGCAGGGATAAGTTGGGAGAGGTGTCGCAACGTACAGTGCATTGCGGACAATGTGAAAAGCCTGAGAGGAACAGTGATTGATTATGCATGTTAAATGAACAGCTGTTGTGAACATTACATTATATACATGCTTTTCACTGTAGTTGTATTTTCTGTGTGTATGTATAACTGTGTGTGTGTGTATTTAGGGCATGTATGATTTGAGGGAGCAGTTGAGATCATTTAGGTCATGTTTCATGATCTTCATATTGCCATTGTAATGTGTTTGTGTGTATGTCAGAGAGCAAAAAAGTCATTAGAGAGAAGGTGTGAATGTGCATGTGCTTTACATGCATTCATTGTTTATTATGTATTTAGATCTCTCATTATTTCCCACTAACTGTGATTTAGGTCTACAAGGTGTCTAGGAATAAAGCGTTAACTCCATTATTCAGAAGAAATCTGTTTTATTCATGAAAAGGGCATGCATTGATGTTAGCGCATACAATGCTTCATTTTGCAGTTACATAGTGCATACAGTACTTCATTTTGCAGTTACATAGTGCATACAGTGTTTCATTTTTAAAGTTACATAGTGCATACAGTGCTTCTTTTACAGTTACATAGTACATACAGTGCTTCATTTTGCAGTTGCATAGTACATACAGTGCTTCATTTTGCAGTTACATAGTGCATACAGTACTTCATTTTGCAGTTACATAGTGCATACAGTACTTCATTTTGCAGTTTCATACTGTATACAGTACTTCATTTTGCAGTTACATAGTGCATACAGTACTTCATTTTGCAGTTACATGACTGCTATATTGGAAATATAACTGTACATACACCAGAGCACATGGAAATAGTGTGCAGCATGTGCTTTGCATTGAAGAGTTCACTGGTTGAATAGTGCTGAGGAAATGGAAATGTAGATCTGTACATCACATAAAAATAGGGTGCGGCATGTGCTTTACACTGAGATTTCACTGGTTGAACAGTGCTTGGAGCTGGACAGACACAGACTGATCAATTCTCATCTTCACAAGCTGGACATCACAGCTCAGAACCAGAATTGATGTAATGATGTATTGGATAGTTTAGAATGTGAAAAGCCTGGCTCACAATTTGAAAAAAAAAAAAAAGTTTCACCTTGTAGGCCTGAAAACAGTCCATTTATCCCACTGTGCTGCTGCTTACTTGTTTTGTTTGTTCTGTAACCATCATGACGTTTCCATTAACCATTGCTGCTGGCTGCTTTTCTCTCCCCTTTACCCCCTCCCCCCCTTCCCCCCCATCCTCCCCTTCTCTGTGAACAGTTTTGTAGAAGAAATCCTCCTAGACCTGGAGTCAGCTAATGCCTCAAGAACAAGATGGAGTGTTGAGGAGGCAGAAGAAGAAGAAAGTTCAACTTTGGATATTTATGCTGCTGTCAGTGTCTGCATTGGCCTTGTGAAATCCTTCCGAGTCATGTGCTGTTGGTGTTGTTGGATATGCAGGTGGTGGAGCGTCTAGGGAAGAAGGGAGTGGGGTGGTGGATGGAGTGGAAGGAGAACAGAAATGGGTGCAGAGATGAAGAGAACTAGGAAGAGAAGGTCGGCATAGGTGACGATACATTACCAACTCACAGACACGCAGGTTGTGGTAGGCATTGCAAGGAGTGTTTGCTGAATGATTCAGTGCACTGAAGGAGCATTGTGCATGCATGCAGATGCATGGAAATTCATATACTGTACACAGTCAGTGCAAGTGCACGTCTGCACACTTCAGCACGGTAACGGGCATATATATCCATAGGTACGCACCCACACATTTCTGTCACACACATTACTTTCTTTTAGACTCATTTAAACTCTCGTTGGTACTCGCTGGTTTTCTGTTTATCCTTTAAGAAGAAAGAAAACAAACAAGGGTTCCAGATTCACCTGAAGATTGAGCGCAAGGAGTACACAGCAATACAGGGGGTCACTGACCCAACAGATGAACAGGATGTCTGAAGGAGTACAGAGCACAGAGAGATACCAAGGCACCAGATGAAAGGAATGTATAAAGTACACAGTAATATAGGGGGTCACTGACCCACCAGATGAACACGATGTCTGAAGGAGTACAGAGCAGAGAGATACCAAGACACCAGATGAAAGGAATGTACAAAGCAATACAGGGGGTCACTGACCCACCAGATGAACAGGATGTCTGAAGGAGTACAGAGCACAGAGAGATACCAGACACCAGATGAAAGGAATGTATAAAGTACAAAGCAATACACAGGATTAGAAACGAGCTGGATGAAAAGTACATATGAACTTCAGAACAAACCTGAAAGTTTGTGATCTACTGGACAAATTGACTTGTGAGGTATAAAACAAACAAACAAATTGATATGTGAGGTATAAAACAAACAAACGAATTGGTATGTGAGGTATAAAACAAACAAGCTATTCAGAGGGTTTGTGCATCACCAGAGAAATGAGAGGTATGAGGCACAAAGTGATGCGGAGGGTTAATAGCCCACTCAAAGTACAGGGCATGCAAAGCACAAAGCAGTTTTGTGTACTGGTTTTTGTTGTTAATTTTGGTTTGCACAGTAAGCAAGCAGTACTCGAATTGGCAGGCTGGAGAACTCTCCTGGGATCAGAGAGAATTTCTGAGAAAAACACCTGATTTTCAGAGGCAGGAAAAGCAAACATCTGAGAAATAAAAATTGGGTTGAAAAAAGAAAATTGTGAAAAGGTTTAGGACCCCATGTCACATACCGTATCCAGTTTTCCCTGTCCAGGTTTCCACGATTCTTGCCCAGAGCTCTGCCGCTTGTGGTCTTTAAGGTATAGTGTGGTGTCTCTGCTTGCTTGCCATTAACCATCATCACACCACGCCCCAGAACCCACCAGGCCTAGCCCATCCCTGTTCCCCATCAGACCACTGCCCCTGTTCCCCATCAGAGGCTGTCTCTGTTCCCCATCAGAGCACTGCCTCTGTTCCCCATTAGAGGCTGCCCCTGTTCCCCATCAGAGCACTGCCCCTGTTCCCCATCAGAGCACTGCCTCTGTTCCCTATCAGAGCACTGCCTCTGTTCCCCATCAGAGCACTGCCTCTGTTCCCCATCAGGCACTGCCACTGTTCCCCATCAGAACACTGCCTCTGTTCACCATCAGAGCACTGCCCCTGTTCCCCATCAAAGCACTGCCCCTGTTCACCATCAGAGCACTGCCCCTGTTCCCCATCAGAGCACTGTCCCTGTTCCCCATCAGGCACTGCCTCTGTTCCCCATCAGAGCACTGCCCCTGTTCCCCATTAGAGCACTGCCTCTGTTCCCCATTAGAGCACTGCCTCTGTTCCCCATCAGACCACTGCCCTGTTCCCCCATTAGAGGCTGCCCCTGATCCCGATCAGAGCACTGCCTCTGTTCCCCATCAGAGCACTGCCCCTGTTCCCCATCAGAGCACTACCTCTGTTCCCCATCAGAGCACTGCCTCTGTTCCCCATCAGAGCACTGCCCCTGTTCCCCATCAGAGCACTGCCCCTGTTCCCCATCAGAGCACTGCCCCTGTTCCCGATCAGAGCACTTTCTCTGTTCCCCATCAGAGCACTGCCCCTGTTCCCCATCAGAGCACTGCCTCTGTTCCCCATCAGAGCACTGCCTCTGTTCCCCATCAGAGCACTGCCTCTGTTCCCCATCAGAGCACTGCCCCTGTTCCCCATCAGAGCACTGCCTCTGTTCCTCATCAGAGCACTGCCTCTGTTCCCCATCAGAGCACTGCCTCTGTTCCCCATCAGAGCACTGCCTCTGTTCCCCATCAAAGTACTGCCCCTGTTCCCCATCAGAGCACTGCCTCTGTTCACCATCAGAGCACTGCCCCTGTTCCCCATCAAAGCACTGCCTCTGTTCCCCATCAGAGCACTGCCTCTCTTCCCCATTAGAGCACTGCCCCTGTTCCCCATCAGACCACTGCCCCTGTTCCCCATTAGAGGCTGCCCCTGATCCCGATCAGAGCACTGCCTCTGTTCCCCATCAGAACACTGCCCCTGTTCCCCATCAGAACACTGACTCTGTTCCCCATCAAAGCACTGCCCCTGTTCCCCATCAGAGGCTGCCTCTGTTCCCCATCAGAACACTGCCTCTGTTCCCCATCAGACACTGCCCCTGTTCCCCATCAGCACACTGCCTCTGTTCCCCATCAGAACACTGACTCTGTTCCCCATCAGAGCACTGCCCCTGTTCCCCATCAGAGCTCTGCCTCTGTTCCCCATCAGAACACTGACTGTTCCCCATCAGAGCACTGCCCCTGTTCCCCATCAGAGCACTGCCCCTGTTCCCCATCAGAGGCTGCCCCTGTTCCCCATCAAAGCACTGCCTCTGTTCCCCATCAGAGCACTGCCTCTGTTCCCCATCAGAGCACTGCCTCTGTTCCCCATCAGAGCACTGCCTCTGTTCCCCATCAGAGCACTGCCTCTGTTCCCCATCAGGCACTGCTCCTGTTCCCCATCAGAGCACTGCCTCTGTTCCCCATCAAAGCACTGCCCCTGTTCCCCATCAGAGCACTACCCTTGTTCCCCATCAGAGGCTGCCTCTGTTCCCCATCAAAGCACTGCCCCTGTTCCCCATCAGAGCACTGCCTCTGTTCCCCATCAGAGCACTGCCTCTGTTCCCCATCAGAGGCTGCCCCTGTTCCCCATCAGAGCACTGCCTCTGTTCCCCATCAGGCACTGCTCCTGTTCCCCATCAGAGCACTGTCCCTGTTCCCCATCAGAGCACTGCCTCTCTTCCCCATCAGACCACTGCCCCTGTTCCCCATCAGAGCACTGTCCCTGTTCCCCATCAGAGCACTGCCCCTGTTCCCCATCAGAGCACTGCCCCTGTTCCCCATCAGAGCACTGCCTCTGTTCCCCATCAGAGCACTGCCTCTGTTCCCCATCAGAGGCTGCCCCTGTTGCCCATCAGCACACTGCCCCTGTTCCCCATCAGAGCACTGCCCCTGTTCCCCATCAGCACACTGCCCCTGTTCCCCATCAGAGCACTGTCCCAGGACCCCACCAGGCCTGGGCTGCCCCTGTTCCCCATCAGAGCACTGCCTCTGTTCCCCATCAGAGCACTGCACCTGTTCCCCGGCCCACAGGCCTGGGCTGCCCCTGTTCCCCATCAGAGCACTGCACCTGTTCCCCATCAGCACACTGCCCCAGTTCCCCATCAGAGCACTGTCCCAGGACCCCACCAGGCCTGGCTGCCCCTGTTCCCCAGCCCTTTCCAGAGATTCTTCCAGTCTGGTGTTCTCCAGCCTGTATGTTGTTTTCCCTTTGACTTCTGCCTGATATGTTTGAAGTCAGGTGTTCTTCAGCCTGCATGTTGTTTCCCTTTTGACTTCTACCTGAAATTTTTCCAGTCAGGTGTTCTCCAGCCTGTACTTTGTGTTCCCCTTTCACTCCTACCTGTGCTCACTGACCTTTGGACCTCTTCCTGTGTGTGCTGGAGCTGTCCTGGTTTGACACATGAGTTTGGAGGTACCTAGGGAAGGAGGTGGGGGGAGGGGAGTGGGAGGGGAAGGGGAGGAAACAAAAACCATGCACAGAAGAAGACAAGTGAGAAGAGAAGGTTGGTGTAAGTTCCTCCTTTTTCTTTTGACTGGCTTGCTTGCTGTACAGTATTTTCATGTTTAACTTTTAGCCTATGGTGGGCATGGCTCTGTGCATTGGTCATAGCTCTGCTGCCTATGGTGCACACGGCTCCGTGCGTTGCTCATAGCTTTGCTGCCTATGGCGCACGTGGCACTGTGCATTCCTCATAGCTTTGCTGCCTACGGTGCACACGGCTCCGTGCATTGCACATAGCTTTGCTGCCTATGGCGCACATGGTGCTGTGCGCCAACTGAGAGACCTGTTGTCTATGGCGCACACGTCCGTGCATTCTTATTTTTTAAAATTCTAGTATTCAAACTTTAATGGTCTAAGAGAAGTAACTCCTGCCAGAACTTAGTAGAGGGTTCTTGGTGGCCTGACATGCCCTAGTTCTTAAGGTCAAGCGTAGTTCACATTCACTATCTGCGGATGAAACAAAGAATCCCTCTCTGGATTTTTCAGACCTGAACTGACCACATTTCTGGCTCTGGCCTTTCGTCTGCTAGTCAGAATGCCAGCTCTGCGCTGGCAAGTCATTTCTTTAGAACAGTTATTGAAGAATGTATTCATGGCGTTCCTGCAATGAAGGAGAGTCGATCGACAGTGGAGATAATAGAGAAGATGAGGAACGTCTATTTGAAGATGTTCTTGATTACAGTGACAAATCAGCCAATTCAACTGATTCATTAACACACACACAGGCACTTGACTCGCAAGATCTCCCTAGCCCAAATTCTGTGAAATTGTGTGAAGTGGAGAATAACTGATGGCGAAAAGCACCATAACCATTAGTGTATTAGGTGAGTGCCTTTTTGTATTGATAGGTCTGCATGCCATTACTAAACATTGATCATCAAACTCTGCACTTGTTTCTATTTCTGTGTGTTCTGGTTACTTCATCTGTCCGTGCGTCATCTCAAAGCAGAATCTCTTACAGTTTGGGAAAGAACTTTCATCTAAGAGTCCTTGATTTCTTCTTTTCAGACATACCAAACATGATGTTAACACAGACCAAACATAACACGTAAAATGAATTTTTTAAAAATGCCAAAATCGCTACATAGGCAGGGGATTTAGCGTGAGCGGCTGTATGTGGGAGGGGGGAACTCACACTCCATGCACATGAGGGATATTGTCAGTCGATGTTGGCCTCTTTTGTTTGTTCATCGTGTGTTTATTGTGATGGCTGTGTGTGTTTGTGATGTGGTCATCATGTGTTTATTGTGATGTGTTCATCATGTGTTTATTGTGAAGGCTGTGTGTGATGTGGTCATCATGTGCTTATTGTGATGGGCTGTGTGTGTTTCTGATGTTTCACAGGCATTTCTTACCATCAGCCAAACTGCCACCATGCATGAATAAAAACAGGTTTAAAAGCATTCTGTGTTGCGTATATGTGTGTGTTTTCTGTGTGTGTGTGTGTATGTACATGTGTGGTATTCACCTCATGTGCATGCATGCATAAGTGCGCATGTGTGTATGGGTGGATGTGTGTGTGTGTGTTGTGTGTGTGTGTGTGTGTGTGTGTGTGTGTGTGTGTGTGTGTGTGCTTGTACTTGAAAGAACGGATATACATATTGTAAGGTGCAGAAACCTGTTAGAATGGACTGTAGCAGAAACCTGTTAGAATGGATGTTAGCAGAAAACCTGTTAGAATGGACTGTAAGCAGAAACCTGTTAGAATGGACTGTAGCAGAAACCTGTTATAATGGACTGTAAGCAGAATCCTGTTAGAATGGACTGTAGCAGAAACCTGGTAGAATGGACTGCAGCAGAAACCTGTTAGAATGGACTGTAGCAGAAACCTGTTAGAATGGATGTAAGCAGAAACCTGTTAGAATGGACTGTAAAGCAGAAACATGTTGGAATGGATTGTGCTTAGAATAATCTTTATTTTTATACTTACAACTAACACAAATGTTGCTGTATTGATCTTGTTCACGTAACACCAGAAACAAAGTATGGGGTATCCAGAGCTTCACCATCATACCATCAGGAAGAGAAGCCACATAGAACACAATTTAATAGAAAATGAGATGACCGAGTTAGATCACTGACTAAATAGCTACATTATTGACCTGCACCAGTATAGCTTGTTGAGATGTGTGTGTGTGTGTGTGTGTGTGTGTGTGTGTGTGTGTGTGTGTGTGTGTGTGTGCGCGCACATGTGTGTGTGTGCGTGTGCGTGTGTGTGTGTGTAAAATGAAATGCAGTAATGAAAGTAGATTAAGTGATGGTTATGAAAGATAGTTTGCTGTGAACAGTTCAAAAGGTGATAGTTTTCAACTTTATTGTTTTCTTGACTGTCAGGTATGATTTATCATCATTTGGACTTAGCAAAAAGTATTAAAAACAAGACTAAGACAGCAACAATACAAACAACAATGAAAATACCCTCAAAACAAAAAAAAAACAACTTTGAATTCAAATGATATGTTTTGGATATAACATTAGTCAGTTCCTTTTTTTTTCTTTTTCTCGTTTTTTTTTTTTTTTTGTTAATGTTGGCATGACTCAATGAATGGTGTGTAAGTTGACGAACCACCACTTGATACTCAGGTTTGTGTCAAATCGCACCATGTTGAAAACAAAGTTTTGGATGAAAGTTTTAATAGGTGAGCGAGGGCATGTCAAACATACTGTCCTGGAATTTCAGTGATTTGGGCTTTTCCACAGAGTGATCCATGGACATTATGCTGTCTGTGTAATACAAACGCACCTTTACTATTACTAATAAATGTAATCCTGCAAAATTTCTCAATTTTTCCCTTTTCTTTGAAGACTTTTTGAGTTTGTGTAGGTAACCACCCCCTGTCCCAAATCTGCCCACCCCTACCCCACATTCCATTCCCCCTTTTCCCCCTTCCCATTCACTCCCAGAAAAACAGCAAACAGCATCAAACAACCCCCCAACCAGACAACAGAAGCAATAAGTCTAACAACAAACAGCATCAAACAAAACCCCAACCTGACAACAGAAATAATAAGAAGTCTCAAACGAATGAAAATCATGTATGAAACAAACCCTGAACCTGACAACAGAAATAAGAAGTCTCAAACCAATGTATATCATGTATCAAAACAAACCCCAACCTGACAACAGAAATAATAAGAAGTCTCAAACCAATGAATATCATGCATCAAAGAAACCCTGAACCTGACAACACAAATATATTGTCTCAAACCAGTTAATATCTTGCATCAAAACAAACCCTCAACCTGACAACAGAAATAATAAGTCTAACAACAAACAGCATCAAACAAACCCTAACCTGACAACAGAAATAATAAGTCGAACAACAAACAGCATCAAACAAAACCCTAACCTGACAATGGACATAGTAAGAAGTCTCACAGCAGTGAATGCAATGCATCAGGATCAAAGTGTAGAGAAACAGGCAAGAAACAAGCCACTGTACTTTTCAGCCGATGCTTTGATTCATTGGTGACCAGTGACTACAAAGTTAGGGCATGTACCGGTAATAACCTGTAGTTTACCAGTAGCTACAAAGTTTGGGCATGTGCAACTGAACTGCAGCCAGGGTTTAAGTGTAGTGGTAATGACCTGTAGTTTACCAGTGACTACAAAGGTTGGGCGTGTACTGGTAATAACCTGTAGTGTACCAGTAACTACAAAGTTTGGGCATGTGCTGGAATAACCTGTAGTTTACCAATAACTACAAAGTTTGGGCATGAACAGTGAACTGCAGTCAGGATGTGAGTGTAGCAGTAATGACCTGTAGTTTACCAGTAACTACAAAGTTTGGGCATGTGCTGGAATAACCTGTAGTGTACCAGTAACTACAAAGTTTGGGCATGAACAGTGAACTGCAGTCAGGATGTGAGTGTAGCGGTAATGACCTGTAGTTTACCAGTAACTACAAGTTTGGGCATGTATTGGAATAACCTGTAGTTTACCAGTAACTACAAAGTTTGGGCATGTACTGGTAATAACCTGTAGTTCACCAGTAACTACAAAGTTTGGGCATGAACAATGAACTGCAGCCAGGGTGTGAGTGTAGCGGTAATAACCAGTAGTTTACCAGTAACTACAAAGTTTGGGCATGAACAGTGAACTGCAGCCAGGGTGTGAGTGTAGCGGTAATGACCTGTAGTTTACCAGACCTGGTGATAAAAAGACAGGCAAACTACCAACCTCCATTAATGCAAACTGATTTAATTTTCCTCCAGCCAGAATTTTTTTTTCTGACATCAGCAGCGGAAAAATAGGCTGCTGTGTTTGTGCACATGATTTGTATCAATGACTGTGACAGGGCTACTGGCTTGCTTTGATCTGGTTGCCAAGTTTGCTGCACCAGTTTTAGAATTTACTAGTGCACTCACTCCTTTAGGGGGAGAGGGGGGGAGGGTTAGGGCATAGCATAGAGAACATAGATTGTAACAGAAGTCAGTGTTACTGGTGAGTTTGACCTGATTGCTCCACCATCCCTGACTTCCCAGGGTGACCTCCAGAAGGTTGTGATTTAGGTCAGTGTTACTGGTAAGTTTGAAGGGTGTACAGGTGAAGAACATCACAAAGTGACCTGGCTGTGGGGCAGGGTATCCCAGTCCTAGTGATCCTGTGCAGGCCATACACAGTGACCTGGTGGTGCAATGTATCCCAATCCTAGTGACCCTGTGCAGACCATACAGTGACCTGGTGGTGCAGGGTATCCCAGTCCTAGTGACCCTGTGCAGACCATACAGTGACCTGGTGGTGCAGGTATCCCAGTCCTAGTGACCCTGTGCAAGCCATACACATTGACCTGGTGGTGCAATGTATCCCAATCCTAGTGACCCTGTGCAGACCATACAGTGACCCTGGTGGTGCAGGGTATCCCAGTCCTAGTGACCCTGTGCAGACCATACAGTGACCTGGTGGTGCAGGGTATCCCAGTCCTAGTGACCCTGTGCAAGCCATACACAGTGACCTGGTGGTGCAGGGTATCCCAGTCCTAGTGACCCTGTGCAGGCCATACAGTGACCTGGTGGTGCAGGGTATCCCAGTCCTAGTGACCCTGTGCAGACCATACAGTGACCTGGTGGTGCAGGGTATCCCAGTCCTAGTGACCCTGTTCAGACCATACAGTGACCTTGCTGTGGTGCAGGGTATCCCAGTCCTAGTGACCCTGTGCAGACCATACAGTGACCTGGTGGTGCAGGGTATCCCAGTCCTAGTGACCCTGTGCAGGCCATACTGTGACCTGGTGGTGCAGGGTATCCCAGTCCTAGTGACCCTGTGGCCATACTGTGACCTGGTGGTGCAGGGTATCCCAATCCTAGTGACCCTGTGCAGGCCATACACAGTGACCTGGTGGTGCAGGGTATCCCAGTCCTAGTGACCCTGTTCAGGCCATACAGTCACCTGGCTGTGGTACAGGGTATCCCCAGTCCTAGTGACCCTGTGCAGACCATACAGTGACCTGGTGGTGCAGGGTATTCCAGTCCTGGTGACCCTGTGCAAGCCATACACAGTGACCTGGTGGTGCAAGGTATCCCAGTCCTAGTGACCCTGTTCAGGCCATACAGTCACCTGGCTGTGGTACAGGGTATCCCAGTCCTAGTGACCCTGTTCAGGCTATACAGTGACCTGGTGGTGCAGGGTATCCCAGTCCTGGTGACCCTGTGCAGGCCATACACAGTGACCTGGTGGTGCAGGGTATCCCAGTCCTAGTGACCCTGTGCAAGCCATACACAGTGACCTGGTGGTGCAAGGTATCCCAGTCCTAGTGACCCTGTTCAGGCTATACGGTGACCTGGTGGTGCAGGGTATCCCAGTCCTGGTGACCCTGTGCAGGCCATACACAGTGACCTGGTGGTGCAGGGTATCCCAGTCCTAGTGACCCTGTTCAGGCCATACAGTGACCTGGTGGTGCAGGGTATCCCAGTCCTGGTGACCCTGTCCAGGCCATACACAGTGACCTGGTGGTGCAGGGTATCCCAGTCCTAGTGACCCTGTTCAGGCTATACAGTGACCTGGCTGTGGTACAGGGTATCTCAGTCCTAGTGACCCTGTGCAGGCCATACATTCACAGTTTACTATGGACAGCTCAGTAACTGGTCACTGTGACAGGGCGACTGTGTGCTGGGCCATTTTGATGGAAGGAGTTAAATTGGGGGGGGGGGGAGTGAATGAAATACTAAAAATAATTTTTATGATGAAAGCAAAATAACAAATTGTGAGGTTGTTGTTGCTTTGCTGTGATCAGGCAAGCAAGTCAGTAGTGAAGTTTAAGAAAACAAAGTCTGCAAAGGAAAACAAACTGAAAAGAAGGTGAATCAGTTAATAGGAAAGAGGAAAAGGAAGATGGAATTTAAAAAAAAACAGGACGACTGGCCATGCTGGGCCATTTTGATAGAAGGAGTGAAATAGATGGGGGGAGGTAGGAGAATGAATGAAATACTAAACAGATTGATATACTGCTCTTTGGATTATGCAGCTGCACATGTGAGTGTTTGCACTCAACCATTACATAGTTGTACATGTCAGCGTTGCACTCAGACATTACATAGGTATACATGTGAGCGTGGCACTCAGACATGACATAGTTGTACATGTGAGTGTTGCACTCAGACATGACATAGTTGTACATGTGAGTGTTGCACTCGGACATGACATAGTTGTACATGTGAGTGTTGCACTCAGATATGACATAGTTGTACATGTGAGTGTTGCACTCAGATATGACATAGTTGTACATGTGAGTGTTGCACTCAGACATGACATAGTTGTACATGTGAGTGTTACACTCAGACATGACATAGTTGTACATGTGAGTGTTACACTCAGACATGACATAGTTGTACATGTGAGTGTTGCACTCAGACATTACATAGTTGTACAGCACTCAGACATTACATAGTTGTACATGTGAGCGTTGCACTCAGACACTGTCAGTGTCTTAGACAACATTAGACAACATGTTGTTCCGCCTGTTCCACCCCCCCAGTCGAGCACCACGACTCCGAGCCTCAGAGTTCATTGCGGGCAACAAGGAGCAGCTGGAGCAGCTGCACGCCATGGGCATCCGCATCGCCACCATGGCTGACGGCCGGGTCCAGCTGCTGCACACCGCCTCCGAGGTTTGTGGCATCGGCTGTTGTGAATGTTGATAATGTGAATAGAAATAGAGGGGACAGTGCATGTGGGATGGCTGTTGTGAATGTTGATAATGTGAATAGAAATAGAGTGGACAGTGCATGTGGGATGGCTGTTGTGAATGTTGATAAAGTGAAATAGAAATAGAGGGGACAGTGCATGTGGGATGGCTGTTGTGAATGTTGATCATGTGAATAGAAATAGAGTGGACAGTGCATGTGGGATGGCTGTTGTGAATGTCGAGTGGACAGTGCATGTGGAATGCCTGTTGTGAATGTTGTTAAAGTGAAATAGAAATAGAGTGGACAGTGCATGTGGGATGCCTGTTGTGAATGTTGTTAAAGTGAAATAGAAATAGAGTGGACAGTGCATGTGGGATGGCTGTTGTGAATGTTGTTAAAGTGAAATAGAAATAGAGTGGACAGTGCATGTGGGATGCCTGTGAATGTTGATAAAGTGAAATAGAAATAGAGTGGACAGTGCATGTGGGATGGTGTGTGTGAATGTTGATAAAGTGAAATAGAAATAGAGTGGACAGTGCATGTGGGATGCCTGTGTGAATGTTGATAATGTGAATAGAAATAGAGTGGACAGTGCATGTGGGATGGGTGTTGTGAATGTTGATAATGTGAATAGAAATAGAGTGGACAGTGCATGTGGGATGGGTGTTGTGAATGTTGATAAAGTGAAATAGAAATAGAGTGGACAGTGCATGTGGGATGGCTGTTGTGAATGTTGATAATGTGAATAGAAATAGAGTGGACAGTGCATGTGGGATGGCTGTTGTGAATGTTGATAATGTGAATAGAAATAGAGGGGACAGTGCATGTGGGATGGCTGTTGTGAATGTGATGGTTGCAGGCTGTGTATGATAGTGTGATGGTTGCAGGCTGTATACATAAGATGATAAAGTATTGATGTGATGGCTGCAGGCTGTATACATAAAGATGATAAAGTATTGATGTGATGGCTGCAGGCTGTATACATAAAGATGATAAAGTATTGATGTGGTGGCTGCAGGCTGTATACATAAGATGATAAAGTATTGATGTGGTGGCTGCAGGCTGTATACGTAAGATGATAAAGTATTGATGTGGTGGCTGCAGGCTGTATACATAAGATGATAAAGTATTGATGTAGTGGCTGCAGGCTCTGTATGATAGTATTGATGTGGTTGCTTCTGGTTCTATATGATAGAGTGTTGGTGCGGTGGTCGCAGCTCTGTATGATAGGGTGTTGGTATGGTGGCTGCAGGCTCTATATGGTACAGTGTTGGTGTATGGCTGCAGGCTTTATTTCATAGAGTGTTGGTGTGGTTGCTGCAGGCTCTATATGATACAGTGTTGGTGTGGTGACTGCAGGCTCTATATGATACAGTGTTTGTGTGGTGACTGCAGGCTCTATATGATACAGTGTTGATAGTTGATATGGTCGTTGCAGGCTGTATATGATACAGTGTTGGTGTGGTGGCTGCAGGCTGTATATAGTTACAGTGTTGGTGTGGTGGTGTGCAGGCTCTAGAGTGGTGTCGTGGTTGCAGGCTGTATATGATACAGTGTTGGTGTGGTGGCTGCAGGCTGTATATAGTACAGTGTTGGTGTGGTGGGTGCAGGCTCTAGAGTGGTGTCGTGGTTGCAGGCTGTATATGATACAGTGTTGGTGTGGTGGCTGCAGGCTCTATATAGTACAGTGTTGGTGTGGTGGGTGCAGGCTGTATACAATAGAGTGTGTGGTGGGTGCAAGCTGTGTATGATACTGTGTTGGTGTAGTGGGTGCAGGCTCTATATGATAGAGTGTTGGTGTGGTGGCTGCAGGCTCTATATAACAGTGTTGGTGTAGTGGCACAAGCTCTATATGATACAGTGTTGGTGTGGTGGGTGCAGGCTCTATATAATAGAGTGTTGGTTTGATGGATGCTGGCTCAATATAATAGTGTGTTGCTGTAGTGGCTACAGGCTCTATATGATACAGTGTTGATGTGTGGTGGGTGCAGGCTGTATGTAACAGAGTGTTGGAGTGGTGGTTGCAGGCTGTATTTGATACAGTGTTGGTGTGGTGGGTGCAGACTGTGTATGACAGTGCTGGTGTGGTGGTGCAGGCTGTATATAATACAGTGTTGGTGTGGTGGCTGCAGGCTGTATATAACACAGTGTTGGTGTGTGGTGGTGTGGTGGCTGCAGGCTGTATATGACACAGTGTTGGTGTGGTGGCTGCAGGCTCTATATGATACAGTGCTGGTGGTGGTGGCTGCAGGCTGTATATAACAGTGCTGTGTGTGGGTGGGTGCAGGCTGTATATAATGGGTGGGGGTGTTGCCGGTAAACACAGTGTTGGTGGGTGGCACAGGCTATATATAACAGTGTTTGGTGTGGTGGCTACAGGCTCGATATGATACAGTGTTGGTGTGGTGGGTGCAGGCTCTCGATCATAGAGTGTTGATGTGATGGCTGCTGGCTGTTATATAACACAGTGGTGGTCTGGTGGGGTGCAGGCTGTATCTAACACAGTGTTTGGTGTGGTGGTCGTGCAGGCTGTATATAACACAGTGGTGTGTGGTGGGTGCAGGCTCTATATAACACATGTGTTGGTGTGGTGGGTTTGCAGGTTCTATAATACTCCAGTGTCTGTGTGTCTGGGTGCAGGCTCTATATAACACAGCGTTGGTGTGGTGGGTGCCAGGCTCTAGGCTTCTATAACCCAGTGTCTGTGTGAATGTGGGGGTGCAGGCTGGCTTAGTATTACAGCAGTGTTGGTGTGGTGGGTGCGAGGCTCTAGATAGTACTAACACAGCTTGTTGGTGTGGTGGGTGTAACGAGGCTCTATCTGATACACACAGTGATTGGGTGGGTTCTTTTGAGGCGGTGGGAGGTATAGGATCTAGATAAACCCAGTGTTGGTCGGTGTTCTGAAGGTGGGTATAAAGCGAGGGCTCTATATCAACCCTAGTTGTCCTGTGTGGTTGAGGAAAAAAAAAAATAGGCTTTATATTAACCCAGAGTATAAACTGGGGTGGGTTGCAGGCTCAATATATAAGAACACAGCGGTGGTTGTGGTGGGTGCAGGCTCTATATGATACCGTAGTGTCTGTGTGGTCCGGGTGCGTGGAGAGCTCTATATAACTCCCAGTGTCGGTGTGGTGGGTGCATAGGATTGCTGTATATAACCCATGTGTCGTGTGGTGGAGTGCAGGCGTCTATATTACAGGGTTCGGTACGTCGTCCGTGGTAAGTCTGGAAAGAAAGTAGGAAAAAATGAAAATAATATTTGTCCCGGGCTGGGAAAAGTCTTGGAAATTTTGCAATTTGGGCCAGGGGTCTGGAAAAGTCCTGGAATCTTTGTACACCTGTGCCAAAACTTTTTCATGATGTGGAATTTATCACCCTAAGTTTCGTTACAAAAAACATTGAAATAGGAAATAAAAAAATGAAATAATATCACACGCCACAATGAATTGCGAGTTAACACTGGATTTCCTCGTGGACCGGAGAGTCTAGCAGACACATTTTTTTTTTCTGCAATTAGCTCCCCTTACGGTGAAAAAGGTGCCAGATGCATCACAGGTTTCGATTTGTCAACAGTGCTGTTGAGGGAAAATCCCAGTAGCAGTCGATTAGAAGTTATAAAGGAAAACATGGGGAAAATGTGTGGGGTTTATCACCTAGCAATGGAACTGGAACAATACAAATTATCGCCAATGGAATTTGCTCCCTGCTTCTGATGGATGCAAGACCAAAAGCACACAGTGCATGCTGTTGAAAGAGAGACTTCGGACATAGGAATAACCAGGGGCAAAACGTGCTCTGATAAAGCCATGCGCGTCCGCAGTAAGAGAGAAACATCACGAAAATGCATGCTTGTTCAGTACAAACCAACGTCGGACTCAAACAAGGACCGTTGACGATTATTTTCGGCCCCCAAGATTTGTTGTGAAAGATGGAGTTTCCTACATGAATAGAAGACGATTGTTGGTGTTTTTGTTACTGCAGTATGCGATGTGATCATGCATGAATGGGGTGGGAGGTTAGTAAAGAAAGATCAAAGGGCACCCAAGGGCGATGCTACGGGCCTGTTTTTAGAGCACTACATTGACCACACAAAACACTGTCTTCTATAACACACTCAAAAAAAAGTCTCCCTCTCTCTCTCTCTCGTTATCCAAATATTTCAAAATTGAACACGAAATTGAATAGAGAGTGTGGCGACTGGCGCGTGGGTATGGGTTCTCTACAACATGATAACGCATTAACACAATGTTCGAGAGTCGAAATTGTCTGGTATTCTCTAACATGGCTGGCTCGCCCGCCAAAAACGTTTTACATCCCGGTTCTCTCTCCTTAATATCCAGATATATAATATGTGACCATCCAGTGGATGTAAGGGATCTATAATAGATACAGTCGGAACGGAAATCTTTCCCTTTTTTTTTTTTTTTTTTCAATGAAAAGAACGGATAATGTTCTCGTTTAATTTTCGCGTTGTCTACTCTTGTTTGGTTGTTGGGAATCTTCTACGCCGACATGTATAGTCAGAAAACGAACTAGGAACAAAAAATTTCATTCAACTTTCTAAATTCCAATTTAAACTTTCTAAAGGATCAGCAATCATTCATGCATGCATACTTCATTCGCTCACACGTCTGTATAAGTATATAACGCAGTCAGACTTCAGTCAGTCTCTGCTTTCATCATCCCAGGTCTCACATTCATATACCTCTTATTACTCCAATATAATTTTTTTTAAATTCTATACCGCACTGGATAGAAAACACACAAAAAGCAAACACCAGCGATAATTTAGTCTTTCAATCTTGCGATTCAGTCACGTGCGTAAAGTTATCTAGTCACAACGTATTAAACAAACGGAGAGGATTAAAATACTTCTGTTCCACGAAATGAAATGAACTCCACCTGGCTTAAACAAAGCATAAAGTCTCTTCTACACTGGAGCCTTAAACTTTAAACTGAAAATAAAACTACTGCAAAGCTCAGCTCAACTACACCGAGCTGTGCAAGACAAACCTAAAGGGCCAATCCATTTGGCACAAGCTCCAACTACACTGCGCTTGGGGCAATATAAAGCAAGCTCTAGCTACACAGAGCTTAAAAAAAAAGAAAATTTCTGTCGTGATCCTTCCTTCTTCCTCCCGGAAACGTTGCGGTTTCCTGCGATGTAACCACGGCGTGGATCTGGTGTTATAGTTAGTTTACTGGGATGGAGGTGTGAAGGTTGTGGACGACGGTTGTGCTGGCACTGCTGAGGGATGTTGATCTGGTCCCCCATCTGTCCATAAAAGAATGCTTGCGGGACCGGAAACGCTGGCCACTGGCTGGCACAACCAAAAACCGCTCGGGCTGGCACACCTCTGCTGGATTCCTTTGCAGCGTGGGCGGAAGGCAGTGGTGTTGTACGGTTGTGAGTCGAGAGGACACCTGCTGGCGAGTTGACCAGGTAGTGCATTTATCCCCCTCCTAATCTTCTGAGCAAGGACAAACAGTTTCCTTGGGCCTCCCATTTTCTCTCATTCATGTCCAGTTTTATCAAAGCGAATCTCCTGTTTTGAAACAGAGAAGGCACTGGGAGACTGACGTGCAGCCATGCGTATGAAAAGTGTATGGGATAAAAAAAAGTCATGGGTTAGGTTGTATGCAACGACTTGGTTTTATTCGTCTGCCGCCGTAAAGCGCACATCTGCGTCCCCCTTCAGCGGATTGGTTGTAGAACGTCTGGGAGAACTGGAACCTTAGTTTCAGCTCTCTTCCCATCAACACTCGGCAGACGGAGCGCCTGGCCCCGGGGCTACGAAGTGTCGCCTAGCAGTCGCCCTGTAATTCAACAGTGGCAATGTGAGGGTTGCAGGCTGGCTCAGAATTTTCTTGGGGGCGATTTTTCACGCACGGCCTGATTCTGCTCTCCGTTGGCTTGAGGGACAATGCAGGACTGCTGCTTGTTGCCGCGTGAAGCCGCCGAATTTCCGCGCAAAATCACGAAAAAGGCTAGACGACAAGGAAAGGTTGGGTGATGACACGGACCACACATCGGGAATCCCATGTTGAGTTTTTGGGAAAACAGCCCACGGAACGTCCCTATTGACAGTTCTGTCTGTTTTTGCTGTGTAGCGGACCTCCCAGGTCGCCACCTATAGTCTCTAGTCACAACTGCAGTTTCGTTATCTTGATAAGTGAGATGTCAGGAGAAGTTTTCTGTGCTATTTGATGTGTCAGCCAGGAAAAAATATCTTACCCCTACCGACTAAAAAAGGAATGTGCATTTGTCGAGAATCAGCGCCGCTAAGGGTTCTGACTTGGACCTCAGGTGTAATAATACGACAACGTGGCTCATTGCGTTGCGCTGGCCTGTTTTTTCCTGCCTTCTCTGCACCTTGTTTATGTAGTCTTTGATAAATCTCGCCGGAGGGACATTAGTGGCCACCAAACAGAAAAAAGCTCTCTCCTCTCATCCTGCCCCACTTGTGAATTCCTTGATGATAATTCATAGGCAGTTTCTCAAGGATGTTGCTGACGTTGTCCTTGCTGGAGCAACACATCCTCTTCCCATGCCTAGCAAGCCATCTATGAGAGATAGCTCCCAGCCCCCTGTGCTTCTGATACGCCTGCAGCTGAGTGGAAACTGTCTTTGGCCACCCGTTTGCAAACGTAGCTGATCACCTGTTGAAGCTCTATGTCATGTGTCAATTCTCTCACTTCAGCTTCTCCAGTCTCTGGTCAGTCACAGAAATGACCGACTTCCTGAATCAACGTACGCTTTCATCCGTAAGATTCTGTCCGAAAAAAAGCATCCATCCTTCGTCTGCTGCAGTATGAGCAACCCACCCATGCATTGTCTGGAGCAGCCAGGAACTCGTCGGCTACGCGATGCGTCGGCTACAACGATGCTCTTTAAGACCTTGTGGAACATGGGGCACAACTTCAAAAGTTGAACCTCAGAAGTCCCCTCAGATTAACAGCCGAGGTCTGCTGCACCCGAATTGGAGCTTTGATCAAATGTCCTTTGAACAACTTCAAATGAGTGGGACCACATGGTTTTGGTCGTTTGGTCACATGTCAATTTGGACGTTGCAGTTCACCAGATTTGTCCAGAACCAAGGGGGCAGTTCAACAGGCCCACATGGGTGACGCATAATTCGGTACCTCCTCAACACAGTCCCCAGCACACTGACGCTAAGCATTCCTTTTCATTTGTCGCATAGCGCTTCTCTGCCTCACGATCAATGTTCTTGACGCGCGAATGCAATGGGAAACAGTCTATGTCCACAACTTCTGCATCAAACATGCTCCTAGACCATAGCTGGCTACTGTCTGGCTGCACACCACACAGCTCTCTAGCTTGGGATCATCCCTTAGAAACGCTCTGGCTCCTGCGTTGCCTATCAGTTCTTTCACGCCAGCATCAAATGCTATTCTGTCCTGTTCTGGCGACACCAACTGAACCCTCTATCCGTCTTCAGTTTTCAATCAGTCACAGGCTTCAGAGTGTCGCCATGCGTTTGAATCCCTGTCACCAGAATCCTTCTTCGCATAAGGTTCACTTCGAAACTTTCCTCCACTTTGCGCTGATCTAGGCAGGGCAATGTTTCAAAGCTCCTCACAGTTTCACGTGTCCTGCCGGATAGTTGACTGCTTGTCGTCTGGCATGTCCAACTTTGGATTGTTCATTGAGTCTGACTGTTCCAATTTGGTTTACACGCTTAGAAAGTGGCAACGATGTCATGCTCACAAATCCCGGAAATGCTCACAGGACTGTCGTCTCATGACTCCGTGCGCCAACTAGGCCATACCTAGGTAAAACGTGAGATGTCCTTGACTTGCTGAAACAGGTTCTGAATCTGTGGCACTCCGAAGAGGGATACTGCTTTGCATATCGGAGATTACTGGAACGCTAGTAGCGACGTGTCCATGGTGTCAATGACAAAAGGAGGGATGAATGTTTGTCAGATTCTGCTCTCGTCCCGAATGTCACAAATTACAGCTGTTTCGGGAATGGTACGAAGACTACTGTAAGCGCAGGGGTGGGGACATCAAGGAGCTTACCAAAGCGGAACACATGATCGCCAATGGTTCAACGTAGACACATCGGTCCGCAAGGAGACACCAGTCAAATAGGCGTATCCAGGACTTTTTCCTTCATCTTTTGGTTGGAAACACTCTGGTCTGGACTCTGTCCAGAGAGATAACCCATTGGGCACATCCGTGTGTAACCATATCTCCCATAAGATGAGTGAATGATGTTGTCAGCAGCCTGCTTCTCTCAGTCTCCTGTTAGGTATCCGGGATCTGGAAGAAAACCCGACACTGCATTCAAGAGTGGACGAAATATGTGTTGACCCCAGCCATCTTCGGCGCAATGTCGTCCAGGTTAGGGAACGCATGCATCTTGGTCTTCACTGTCATCTTTCAACCACTGGTGGTTCAACTGTTTGTAGTCTACATATATCTCTCATTTCCCGTTTGGCCTTTTAACCACTGGCACCATGGGAGCGCACCAATCTGTTGGTTGTGTGGACCAGCTGAATTATTCCTGCCCCTGCTTGAGGTGGATGTGAACTGGCTCCGTCTTCATGAGACCTGTCGTGCCGAAAATCTCATCTATGTCTCTGGTGGCAAGTGACACTAGCCCCATCGTGACCGCTGCCTTTCTGCTAAGCAGGTTGTTACACAAACTGTTTTTCACAACGATCACCTTGAACTTGTAAGGCTTTGCTTTTCACCCTTTGTGCTGGCATGGGAACTCCCCTGCTACTGAAAGCTTCCCTCCGGGAGATGTGAGAGAAATTCTGGATTTCTTAAGTTCTGGCTTATTCTTCAGTTGTCGGAATGTTCTGTCACTGATAATAGTGATGTCTGCACCTGTATCAATCTTGAATGGCACGATGGTTTCCCGTATTTTGAGTTTCACAACCCATGGTTTCGACTTATCATCGTCCACTTTTTGCTGCATCCATGTTGAAACTCTTCTTCAGACTCTTTTTCGAACCTCCCTGACACTACGGCAGACCTTCATGAAATGATTCTTCTTGCCGCACTTACGGCATGTTTTTCCTCTTGCAGGGCATCTTCCTTGGACGTGTGTACTGCCACACTGCCCACACTGACACAGTGACTGCTCTCTCAGTCCCGTGCCTCTGCCTCTGCCTCGACCTCGGCTCCTACCACCACGTGATGTGTGCGGAGTCTGGTGTTTCTGTTGTCCACTGTGTGTAGGGCGGTGTCCGTCATGGTACACACGGTCTGCTGCCGCAGCTGTAGTTCCTCTCTCTGCTCCTGGAGTTCGAGCTTGACCGCTTCAAATTGACGCGCCGTTGTCACTGCTGACTTCAGAGTAAGAGTGGCTTCTAGTTGTAACTTTTGTGAAAGTTCTTTGTCTTGAACGCCCAATACAAGTCTGTCCCGAATGCAATTTTCCTTGTCTGGAAAGTCTGCATGCTCAGCTAGCTCGTAGAGCGCTCTGACATACTCCTCAATGGACTCATCTGATTTTTTGGTCACGCTTATGGAATTGAGCACGAACATGAATAATATTTCTTTGGGGAACAAAATGATCATCGAAATTTTTTCAAAACTTTCTCATAGTCTTTCTTGTCGTCTGCACTTAAATCAAATGTTTAAAAATCCTATCTGCATCTGCACCCATAGCATACAAAAGGCTGCTTACCTGGATCTCTCCATCCTCTTTTGAAAGTTTTGATGCTAGTCTGAAGTGCCCGAAAAACGCTCTTTCCAAGCCGGCCATGCCGTTGGCTGGTGAAACGATCTAATGCTGTTTTTTTTTTTTTTTTTCAAGAAAACAAAATTTTCCCAGGAATTTCACGGTTCTTCACGTTTTTCATTAAAGTATCGGCCACTTCTGACACTATGTGCGCGCGTTTGTGTATGGGTTCCTACAACATGATACGCATTAAACACATGTCGAGAGTCGAACTTTTCTTTTATTTCTCTAACATGGCGCGTCGCCCGCCAAAAGGTTTAATCCCGGTTCTCTCTCTCCTTTACATATTATAATATGACCAGTGAGGTAATATCGATAAATAGATTACAGTCCGGAACAAGAGAAGCACACTGGCTTTAAGTACTCAGCCATGTTTGAACATCCAAATTAAAATGAAAGGATAGTTTGAGATGCCGCGAGGCCTAGTGTCCTAATACCTGGACTGCCTGACCTATCTGGGCCTCTATCCTCTCTCCTCTCTCCTCCTCTCTATCTCCGTACACACACACCTCTCACAGGTTCTGCTCTCTCTCAACAACTCTCACAGAGTTGCATGCAGGGGTCGTCTGGACTCTCTTCTCTCTCTCTCTCTGTGTCACATCTGGGGAACCACACACACACAGTTGGGTGCACACACACACACCACACACACACACACACACACAGAGTTGCATGCACACACACATTCTGGGGTCTGGAAAAATTACAAAAAGCCTGGGAAAAAGTCTGGAAAAGGTATGGAATTTTGTTTTGTCACATCTGTGGGAACCCTGTATATAACACAGCGTGGTGTGGTGGGTGCAGGCTGTATATAACCCAGTGTCCCTGTGGTGGTGGTTGCAGACTCCTATATACCCCTGTGTCCTGTGTGGTGGGTGCAGGCATCTATATATAACCCAGTGTCTGTGTGGTGGGTGCAGGCTCCTATATAAACACAGCGTTGGTGTGGGTGGGTGCAGGCTGGTATATAACCCAGTGTCTGGGGGTGGGTGCAGGCTCTATATAACCCAGTGTCCTGTGTGGTGGGTGCAGGCTCTATATAACCCATGTTCTGTTGTGGTGGGTGCAGGCTGTATATAACCAGTGTCTGTGTGGTGGGTGCAGGTCTCTATATATAACCCAGGTCTGTGTGGGGGGTGCAGGCTCTCAGCCCTGAGGATGCAGAGGATGGGATGCAGTTCATGCAGGAGATGATCGAGCTGTCCAAGCACCAGCAGCACGAGCGTGAGTCTTTAAACCCTTTTTTTGTTTGTTTTTGTTAACCTGACCCATACTCAGTTTCAGGCTTGCCCAGTGGGGTAGACCTTAGCATGTTTCCCCTGTCCCCACCACCCTGGCAGAGCACATAGCTTACCAGGCAACCTACTTAGGTCCTGTAGACCTTTTTGTTTTTCACCTATTAAAAGCCCAGTACTAAATACTGTTTCTATTACGTTCGCCGTAAGAAAGTCTCTTCATACATTCACATTAACAGAAGGTGTGAAACAATGTAAATGAAAGTATGAACCAGAGAAGAAGGACAGGCTACGAATAAAGAGAAGACAAAATCTTTTTGGTGAAAATCCATTGTCTGAGCCATAGTGTGGTTGATGGCGGAGGAGAAAAATATTTTAGCAGTATGTCATAGGGGGGGTGTCTCTGGGTTGTGCTTATAGGAGTTTTGTATGTGTGTTATTCCGCTTTAAAACACGCATTTAGCTAATCCATGTTTTGTAAGTGGTCATCACAACAGGCGTAGCATATTGCATGCTTATAATGGTTCTGATTTCACAGTACTTCGTTCATTTCTCATTTTCTTCCGAACGCTAGCCCTGCAGGAGTTGTCTGTTTGACAAACTCGTCCTTCGTATTTTTCTTTAAAATGTGATTATGGTCCCTAGGCACCTGAATAGAGACAATGGATAGGTTGTTTTGTTGTCTCTGCTTATACACTTGTAATAGTTTCAAGACTACTGGCAGTTGTATGAATAGTAACAGTTTGATCAACAAAAAAAAAAAAAAAAAAGGGAAGTGATAAGTGGGTTTGCGTCAGAGGCCTTATTGAACCGCTTGCAGGAACGTGCCTTTGTACATGTAAGGTGATAAATAGGTAGGAGTGGTAATAATGACCGAGCCAATGGGAAGTCTGTTGGTGGATAACTCCCATCCAGTGTTGAAATGTTCTGTTGCGATTGAAGTCAACTTGACAGATGCCAAGTGGAGGTGAAGGGAAAGACATCCGCGCCGCCTGTGTATTAGGGGATATCACTTACATGCCAGTTGGAAATAGTCTATCTGTAGAGAGATGGTGATCACCGAGCATGAGCAAGCCGAGCCATTGCAAGGTGTGGCATGGTATTGAGTAACGTGGAACGGAGGTACACAGTGAATGGGTGAAACAGTGTCTGGTATATGGACTAAATGCTCA
>JADBJO010011812.1:0-7500 GCA_016801955.1 Conus betulinus
ACTGCTTGTTGGTGTCTTCCTGTCTTTGGCTGTCCACTGCTTGTTGGTGTCTTCCTGTCTTTGGCACTGTCCACTGCTTGTGGTGGTGTCTTCCTGTCTTTGGCACTGTCCACTGCTTGTTGGTGTCTTCCTGTCTTTGGCACTGTCCACTGCTTGTTGGTGTCTTCCTGTCTTTGGCACTGTCCACTGCTTGTTGGTGTCTTCCTGTCTTTGGCACTGTCCACTGCTTGTTTGGGTCTTCCTGTCTTTGGCACTGTCCACTGCTTGCTTGTTGGTGTTTCCTGTCTTTGGCACTTTGGCACTGTCCACTGCTTGTTGGTGTCTTCCTGTCTTTGGCACTGTCCACTGCTTGTTGGTTCTTCTGTCTTGGGCACTGTCCACTGCTTGTTGGTGTCTTCCTGTCTTTGGCACTGTCCACTGCTTGTTGGTTTCTTCCTGTCTTTGGCACTGTCCACTGCTTGTTTGTGTCTGTCTTTTGCACTGTCCACTGCTGTTCCTGTCTTTGGCACTTGTCCACTGCTTGTTGGTGTCTTCCTGTCTTTGGCACTGTCCACTGCTTGTTGGTGTCTTTCTGTCTTTGGCACTGTCCACTGCTTGTTGGTTTCTGTCTTTGGCACTGTCCACTGCTGTTGTTGGTTTCTGTCTTTGGCACTGTCCACTGCTTGTTGGTTTCTTCCTGTCTTTGGCACTGTCCACTGCTTGTTGGTGTCTTCCTGTCTTTGGCACTGTCCACTGCTTGTTGGTGTCTTCCTGTCTTTGGCACTGTCCACTGCTTGTTGGTGTCTTTCTGTCTTGGCACTGTCCACTGCTTGTTTGTGTTTTCTTTCTGTCTTTGGCACTGTCCACTGCTTGTTGGTGTCTTCCTGTCTTTGGCACTGTCCACTGCTTGTTGGTGTCTTCCTGTCTTTGGCACTGTCCACTGCTTGTTGGTTTTCCTGTCTTTGGCACTGTCCACTGCTTGTTGGTGTCTTCTGTCTTTGGCACTGTCCACTGCTTGTTGGTGTCTTCCTGTCTGTCTTGGCACTGTCCACTGCTTGTTGGTGTCTTCCTGTCTTTGGCACTGTCCACTGCTTGTTGGTTTCTTCCTGTCTTTGGCACTGTCCACTGCTTGTTGGTGTCTTCCTGTCTTTGGCACTGTCCACTGCTTGTTGGTGTCTTCCTGTCTTTGGCACTGTCCACTGCTTGTTGGTGTCTTCCTGTCTTTGGCACTGTCCACTGCTTGTTGGTCTTCCTGTCTTTGGCACTGTCCACTGCTTGTTGTGTCTTCCTGTCTTTGGCACTGTCCACTGCTTGTTGGTGTCTTCCTGTCTTTGGCACTGTCCACTGCTTGTTGGTGTCTTGTCTTTGGCACTGTCCACTGCTTGTTGGTTTCTGTCTTTGGCACTGTCCACTGCTTGTTGGTGTCTTTCTGTCTTGGCACTGTCCACTGCTTGTTGGTGTCTTTCCTGTCTTTGGCACTGTCCACTGCTTGTTGGTGTCTTCCTGTCTTTGGCACTGTCCACTGCTTGTTGGTGTCTTCCTGTCTTTGGCACTGTCCACTGCTTGTTGTTGGTCTTCTGTCTGTCTTTGGCACTGTCCACTGCTTGTTGGTGTCTTCTGTCTTTGGCACTGTCCACTGCTTGTTGTCTTTCTGTCTTTGGCACTGTCCACTGCTTGTTGGTGGTTTCTGTCTTTGGCACTGTCCACTGCTTGTTGGTTTCTGTCTTTGGCACTGTCCACTGCTTGTTGGTGTTTTTCCTGTCTTTGGCAGTGTCCACTGCTTGTTGGTGTCTTCCTGTCTTTGGCACTGTCCACTGCTTGTTGGTGTCTGTCTGTCTTTGGCACTGTCCACTGCTTGTTGGTGTCTTCCTGTCTTTGGCACTGTCCACTGCTTGTTGGTGTCTTCCTGTCTTTGGCACTGTCCCACTGCTTGTTGGTGTCTTCCTGTCTTTGGCACTGTCCACTGCTTGTTGGTGTCTTCCTGTCTTTGGCACTGTCCACTGCTTGTTGGTGTCTTCCTGTCTTTGGCACTGTCCACTGCTTGTTGGTTTCTGTCTTTGGCACTGTCCACTGCTTGTTGGTGTCTTCCTGTCTTTGGCACTGTCCACTGCTTGTTGGTGTCTTCCTGTCTTTGGCACTGTCCACTGCTTGTTGTGTCTTCCTGTCTTTGGCACTGTCCACTGCTTGTTGGTGTCTTCCTGTCTTTGGCACTGTCCACTGCTTGTTGTTGGTTTCTGTCTTTGGCACTGTCCACTGCTTGTTGGTTGGTTTCTGTCTTTGGCACTGTCCACTGCTTGTTGTGTTTCTGTCTTTGGCACTGTCCACTGCTTGTTGGTGTCTTCCTGTCTTTGGCACTGTCCACTGCTTGTTGGGTTTCTGTCTTTGGCACTGTCCACTGCTTGTTGGTCTTTCTGTCTTTGGCACTGTCCACTGCTGCTTGTTGGTGTCTTCCTGTCTTTGGCACTGTCCACTGCTTGTTGGTGTCTTCCTGTCTTTGGCACTGTCCACTGCTGTTGGTGTCTTCCTGTCTTTGGCACTGTCCACTGCTTGTTGGTGTCTTCCTGTCTTTGGCACTGTCCACTGCTTGTTGGTGTCTTCCTGTCTTTGGCACTGTCCACTGCTTGTTGTTGTTTCTGTCTTTGGCACTGTCCACTGCTTGTTGGTTTCTGTCTTTGGCACTGTCCACTGCTTGTTGGTGTCTTCCTGTCTTTGGCACTGTCCACTGCTTGTGTTGTCTTTCTGTCTTTGGCACTGTCCACTGCTTGTTGGTTTCTGTCTGTCTTTGGCACTGTCCACTGCTTGTTGGTGTCTTCCTGTCTTTTGGCACTGTCCACTGCTTGTTGGTGTCTTCCTGTCTTTGGCACTGTCCACTGCTTGTTGTGGTCTGTCTTCCTGTCTTTGGCACTGTCCACTGCTTGTTGCTTTCTGTCTTTGGCACTGTCCACTGCTTGTTGGTGTCTTCCTGTCTTTGGCACTGTCCACTGCTTGTTGGTTTCTGTCTTTGGCACTGTCCACTGCTTGTTGGTGTCTTCCTGTCTTTGGCACTGTCCACTGCTTGTTGGTGTCTTCTGTCTTTGGCATTGTCCACTGCTTGTTGGTGTCTTCCTGTCTTGGCACTGTCCACTGCTGTTGGTTTCTCTCTTCCTGTCTTTGGCACTGTCCACTGCTTGTTGTTGGTTTTTCTCTGTCTTTGGCACTGTCCACTGCTTTTGGTGTCTTCCTGTCTTTGGCACTGTCCACTGCTTGTTGGTGTCTTCCTGTCTTTGGCACTGTCCACTGCTTGTTGGTGTCTTCTGTCTTTGGCACTGTCCACTGCTTGTTGGTGTTTCTGTCTTTGGCACTGTCCACTGCTTGTTGGTTTCTGTCTTTGGCACTGTCCACTGCTTGTTGGTTTCTGTCTGTCTTGGCACTGTCCACTGCTTGTTGGTTTCTGTCTTTGGCACTGTCCACTGCTTGTTGGTTTCTTCCTGTCTTGGCACTGTCCACTGCTTGTTGGTGTCTTCCTGTCTTTGGCACTGTCCACTGCTTGTTGGTGTCTTCCTGTCTTGGCACTGTCCACTGCTTGTTGGTGTCTTCCTGTCTTTGGCACTGTCCACTGCTTGTTGGTGTCTTCCTGTCTTTGGCACTGTCCACTGCTTGTTGGTTTCTTCCTGTCTTTGGCACTGTCCACTGCTTGTTGGTTGTCTTCCTGTCTTTGGCACTGTCCACTGCTTGTTGGTTTTCTGTCTTTGGCACTGTCCACTGCTTGTTGGTGTCTTCCTGTCTTGGCACTGTCCACTGCTTGTTGGTGTCTTCTGTCTTTGGCACTGTCCACTGCTTGTTTGTGTCTTCCTGTCTTTGGCACTGTCCACTGCTTGTTGGTCTTCCTGTCTTTGGCACTGTCCCACTGTTTGTGTGGTTTCTGTCTCTGGCACTGTCCACTGCTTGTTGGTGTCTTCCTGTCTTTGGCACTGTCCACTGCTTGTTGGTGTCTTCCTGTCTTTGGCACTGTCCACTGCTTGTTTGTTGTTTCTGTCTTTGGCACTGTCCACTGCTTGTTGGTGTCTTCCTGTCTTGGCACTGTCCACTGCTTGTTGGTGTCTTTCCTGTCTTTGGCACTGTCCACTGCTTGTTGGTCTTCCTGTCTTTGGCACTGTCCACTGCTTGTTGGTGTCTTCCTGTCTTTGGCACTGTCCACTGCTTGTTGGTTTCTTCCTGTCTTTGGCACTGTCCACTGCTTGTTGGTGTCTTCCTGTCTGTGGCACTGTCCACTGCTTGTTGGTGTCTTCCTGTCTTTGGCACTGTCCACTGCTTGTTGGTTTCTGTCTTTGGCACTGTCCACTGCTCTTTGGTTTTGTCTTTGGCATTGTCCTTGCTTGTTGTTCTGTCTTTGGCACTGTCCACTGCTTGTTGGTTTCTGTCTTTGGCACTGTCCACTGCTTGTTGGTTTCTGTCTTTGGCATTGTCCACTGCTTGTTGGTTTCTGTCTTTGGCACTGTCCACTGCTTGTTGGTTTCTGTCTTTGGCACTGTCCACTGCTTGTTGGTGTCTTCCTGTCTTTGGCACTGTCCACTGCTTGTTGGTGTCTTCCTGTCTTTGGCACTGTCCACTGCTTGTTGGTGTCTTCCTGTCTGTGGCACTGTCCACTGCTTGTTGGTGTCTTCCTGTCTGTGGCACTGTCCACTGCTTGTTGGTGTCTTCCTGTCTTTTCGCACTGTCCACTGCTTGTTGGTTTCTGTCTTTGGCACTGTCCACTGCTTGTTGGTTTCTTTCTGTCTTTGGCACTGTCCACTGCTTGTTGGTGTCTTCCTGTCTTTGGCACTGTCCACTGCTTGTTGGTGTCTTTCTGTCTTTGGCACTGTCCACTGCTTGTTGGTTTCTGTCTTTGGCATTGTCCACTGCTTGTTGGTGTCTTCCTGTCTGTTGGCACTGTCCACTGCTTGTTGGTGTCTTCCTGTCTTTGGCAGTGTCCACTGCTTGTTGGTGTCTTCCTGTCTTTGGCACTGTCCACTGCTTGTTGGTTTCTGTCTTTGGCATTGTCCACTGCTTGTTGGTGTCTTCCTGTCTGTGGCACTGTCCACTGCTTGTTTGGTTTCTGTCTTTGGCACTGTCCACTGCTTGTTGGTGTCTTCCTGTCTGTGGCACTGTCCACTGCTTGTTGGTGTCTTCCTGTCTTTGGCATTGTCCACTGCTTGTTGGTGTGTTCCTGTCTCTGGCACTGTCCACTGCTTGTTGGTGTCTTCCTGTCTTTGGCACTGTCCACTGCTTGTTGGTTTCTTTCTGTCTTGGCACTGTCCACTGCTTGTTGGTATCTTCCTGTCTGTGGCACTGTCCACTGCTTGTTGGTGTCTTCCTGTGGCACTGTCCACTGCTTGTTGGTGTCTTCCTGTCTTTGGCACTGTCCACTGCTTGTTGGTGTCTTCCTGTCTCTGACACTGTCCACTGCTTGTTGGTGTTTCTGTCTTTGGCACTGTCCACTGCTTGTTGGTTTCTGTCTTTGGCACTGTCCACTGCTTGTTTGGTTTCTGTCTTTGGCAGTGTCCACTGCTTGTTGGTGTCTTCCTGTCTTTGGCACTGTCCACTGCTTGTTGGTGTCTTCCTGTCTTTGGCAGTGTCCACTGCTTGTTGGTGTCTTCCTGTCTTTGGCACTGTCCACTGCTTGTTGGTGTCTTCCTGTCTTTCGCACTGTCCACTGCTTGTTGTGGTTTCTTCCTGTCTTTCGCACTGTCCACTGCTTGTTGGTTTCTTCCTGTCTTTGGCTCTGTCCACTGCTTGTTGGTGTCTTCCTGTCTTGGCACTGTCCCTGCTGCTTGTCTTTGCACTGTCCACTGCTTGTTTTCTGTCTGTCTTGGCACTGTCCACTGCTTGTTGGTGTCTTCCTGTCTTTGGCACTGTCCACTGCTTGTTGGTGTCTTCCTGTCTTTGGCACTGTCCACTGCTGTTGGTGTCTTCCTGTCTCTGGCACTGTCCACTGCTTGTTGGTTTCTTCCTGTCTTTGACACTGTCCACTGCTTGTTGGTTTCTGTCTCTTGGCACTGTCCACTGCTTGTTGGTGTCTTCCTGTCTTTGGCACTGTCCACTGCTTGTTGGTTTCTGTCTTTGGCACTGTCCACTGCTTGTTGGTGTCTTCCTGTCTTTGGCACTGTCCACTGCTGCTTGTGGTATCTTCCTGTCTTTGGCACTGTCCACTGCTTGTTGGTGTCTTCCTGTGTCTTTGGCACTGTCCACTGCTTGTTGGTGGTTTCGGTTTCTTCCTGTCTTTGGCACTGTCCACTGCTTGTTGGTGTCTTCCTGTCTTTGGCACTGTCCACTGCTTGTTGGTTTCTGTCTTTGGCATTGTCCACTGCTTGTTGGTGTCTTCCTGTCTTTGGCACTGTCCACTGCTTGTTGGTGTCTTCCTGTCTTTGGCACTGTCCACTGCTTGTTGGTGTCTTCCTGTCTTAGGCTCTGTCCACTACTTGTTGGTTTCTTCCTGTCTTTGGCACTGTCCTCTGCTTGTTGGTTTCTTCCTGTTGGCACTGTCCACTGCTTGTTGGTGTCTTCTGTCTTTGGCACTGTCCACTGCTTGTTGGTGTCTTCCTGTCTTTGGCACTGTCCACTGCTTGTTGGTGTTTCTGTCTTTGGCACTGTCCACTGCTTGTTGGTGTCTTCCTGTCTTTGGCACTGTCCACTGCTTGTTGGTGTCTTCCTGTCTCTGGCACTGTCCACTGCTTGTTGGTGTCTTCCTGTCTTTGGCACTGTCCACTGCTTGTGGGTGTCTTCCTGTCTTTGGCACTGTCCACTGCTTGTTGGTGGTTTCTGTCTTCGCACTGTCCACTGCTTGTTGGTGTCTTCCTGTCTTTGGCACTGTCCACTGCTTGTTGGTGTCTTCCTGTCTTTGGCACTGTCCACTGCTTGTTGGTTGTCTTCCTGTCTTTGGCACTGTCCACTGCTTGTTGGTTTCTTCCTGTCTTTGGCACTGTCCACTGCTTGTTGGTGTCTTGGCTGTCTTTGGCACTGTCCACTGCTTGTTTGTTTTCTTCCAGTCTTTGGCACTGTCCACTGCTTGTTGGTGTCTTCCTGTCTTTGGCACTGTCCACTGCTTGTTGGTGTCTTCCTGTCTCTGGCACTGTCCACTGCTTGTTGGTGTCTTCCTGTCTTTGGCACTGTCCACTGCTTGTTGGTGTCTTCCTGTCTTTGGCATTGTCCACTGCTTGTTGGTTTCTGTCTTCGACACTGTCCACTGCTTGTTGGTGTCTTCCTGTCTTTGGCACTGTCCACTGCTTGTTGGTGTCTTCCTGTCTTTCGCACTGTCCACTGCTTGTTGGTTTCTGTGTCTTCGACACTGTCCACTGCTTGTTGGTGTCTTCCTGTCTTTGGCATTGTCCACTGCTTGTTGGTGTCTTCCTGTCTTTGGCAGTGTCCACTGCTTGTTGGTGTCTTCCTGTCTTTGGCAGTGTCCACTGCTTGGTGGTGTCTGTCTTTGGCACTGTCCACTGCTTGTTGGTGTCTTCCTGTGTCTTTGGCTCTGTCCACTACTTGTTGGTGTCTTCCTGTCTTTGG
>JADBJO010011812.1:25000-30000 GCA_016801955.1 Conus betulinus
TTTCGGGGGGGGGGGGGGGGGGGGAGGGTCTTTTTTCTTTTTTTCTCTCTCAGTGAATGCTTGTGTGCAATGAATTTGTGGCTTATGGGGGTTTTTTACCAGAAGCTGCATCTGTTTTTTTTGAGGGGGGGGGGGGGGGGGGGGGGGGGGGGGGGGGGGGGGGGGTTTCGTTTGGTTTGGACAGGTACGGTCCCGTCAGATTAGCATAAATGTTTATTTGGTTGTTTTCCCTTTCGTTTTCTCTCCCACTGAACATATAGAATTATTCATCATGAAAATACTGTTTATTTATTGTTTTATTTTGGTTGTTTGTTTGCTTTTCCTTTCGTGTTCTCTCCCACTGAACATATAGAATTGTTCAACAAGAACATACTGATCACCTTACAAAACGGGCAGTGAACATATTTCTAAGGGGATCTACTTGAACTGTTTTTGCATGCTGTTACCAACGGATGTCGGCAATATTGTCGAAAATGACATTCTACTTTTTTTTTTTCTTAAATCTTAACGCATAATTATTTTCAATTATACGATGTCCTGGGAGGGTCATAAAGGTCAGTATTCAGGTTAGTGTTCTGTTCAGGTCGCTTCATACAGTTTATAGCCCAGCCGACCGCGATGGGTCATATCAGGCCTTCCATCTCGTTCAAATTCCCTAGATAGACACTTTTTTTTTCGAGGACAAAAAAAAAAAAAAAGAAAAAAAAAAAACAATCAGAACATGATCCAGTTGCAAAGTGAGAGACGACTGCAGTTTGGAAATCTGAACAAATCTTCAATGAATGCTAGCGAACCGCCAAGAGAAACGTGGACAAACGAGTCACAAGACATAACACGACGCGTTTAGACTCTTAGGTCTTCTTCAGGCAAGACACAAACAAACAGGACAGTGAAAGTGAACGAATTTTTCACTTAGCTTTGATCTCTTCAGCGCTAGATAGGCGCTGAGTGAAGCCTCATTGAGCCTCGTTTTCATTCAGCGCCTATCTAGCGCTAAGAGATCAAAGCTAAGTGAAAAATTCGTTCATTTTCATTGTCCTTATTTGTTTGTGTCTTGCCTGAAGAAGACCTAAGCTGTCGAAACGCGTCGTGTTTTTGTCTTGTGACTCGTTTGTCCACGTTTCTCTTGGCGGTCGCCGCGCTAACATTTATTTCAGATTTAATCCAGAACATGTTGAAAACAGATTTGCTGAATTACGCGCACACATTTCTTTAGGTCTTTCCACCCGTAAAACCTTTGTCCATTTAACGAAATGTTGCGAAAGAAATCGTTGACACAATGTATATATAATGCGATAATGACCGTGGAAGACATTTTGTTGTTGTTCACTGTGCACGACTGAGAGCCTATTTTTAACAGTGGAAGTCGTTGGAGAATGAATGTGTTGCCGGCTTCCGATGTTTAGTTGTTGTTTTTGGTTAAAAAAAAAAAAAAAAAAAAAAAAACTTTTCATTTCAAAATGTTGTTTTTTTCTTATAAAAAAAAAAAAGAAAAAAGAAAAAAAAAAAAAAAAAAAAAAAAATTGCCAAAACTGCTTTGAGATAGTTACACTGGTCGTTTTTTGTAAACGTTACCGCACCTCTCCAATCAGGTACGTATTCTGTCGCGCCCCCCCGCCCCCCCCCCCCCCCCTCCCCTTCTCACACAGCCCTCCCCCCCCCCCCTACCCCCCCCCCCCCCTCCTCGCCCCCCCCTCCCCTCCTCCCTGCCTCACTGCTTCCTGCCCCTACCCTCTTCTCCGCCCCCCCCCCCTCCCTCCCCACCTCCGCGGTCTTTTTTTATTTTTAAGGTCGTTGGTTGGTTTAATCGTTAATCATTAATCTATCGTCTACACATATAGTATTTGAATGTATTTGGAGCTTGAAATCTTCATCATCACAGATGGACCCATCGAACCGAAACTAATGGTGAAATGATTTTGTTCACACGGTCATATCAGAAACAAAATTATCGGGTTACTTTTGTCAATTAGAAAGGAAGAGGCCTGTTATCTTTAAAGTCTACTATCGCTTGTTAACTGTAGATTTTTATTGTTGTTGTTGTGTTTTTGTTTGTTGGTTTGCTTTCTTGTGTGGTTGTTTTGTTCTGTATTTTAACAGTGTAGATTTTGTTGTTATTGTGTTTTTCGTTTGTTTGTGCGTTTGTTTTGTTCTGTCTTTTAACACTGTAGATTTTGTTGTGTTTTTTGTGTTTGTTTGTTTGTTTGTTTGTTTGTGCGGTTGTTTTGTTTTGTTTCTTTTCTTTTCTTTTAACGATCAAGAGCAACATTTGCGAAAACTGGAGTTCTTTAGGTTAGTCTTTACTATATTGTGTGATGTTATCTCCTTAACGATTGCGTTTTTTTGTAACAACAACAACAAAAATGGATAAAAGAAAAAAGAAAGAAAAGAGAAAGAAAGAAAGAAAGAAAGATTTTTTTATTATTCATTTACTTTCTGCTCAGATCAGATTATTGTTATATCCATATATTCATAGATTATGTATCAAAAAAAAAAAAAAAGAAAGAAAAAAGAAAAAGTGTCGTTTTGTAATTGACTTTGTTTGTTTGTCTGCCACCTGCCAGAGTAATGTCAACATTTCAGAGCGCGATATGATCTATAAGGTAGTTGTTGCTCTTTCGGTAGGTATAATCATCCTAAGCTGTTATTTGAATAAAGTTTTTTTAAAACCAAAGAGAGAGCAAAAAAAAAAAAAAAGGGGAGGGGGGGGGGGGGGGGGGGGGGGGAAAAAAGCAGATAAGAAGGTCAGAGTGTCTGATGATGTCATCTTTCATGCTCTGCTTCCGTAGTGGAACTTTAACTTTCGATATTTCACCTCCGAATGTCCCTCTCTCTCTCCTCCCCACCTCCTTCCCTCTCTCTCTCTCTCTCTATGTCTCTCTCTCTCTCTCTCTATGTCTCTCTCTCTCTTCCCTCCCTTCTCTCTGTCTCTCTCTCTCTCTCTCTCTCTCTCTCTCTCTCTCTCTCTCTCTCTCTCTCTCCTCCCCCCTTCTCTCTCTCTCCCTCTCTCTCAATCTCTCTCTCTCTCTCCCCCCCCCCCCCCCACCACCCCACCACCGCCCGTACCCGGCGTCTGTCTTGACACTGGGCGTCCCCAAAGTGAGGTCGTCTGCATCGGCAAGGTCATGGCGACTGTCGTTGAATGCACGTGGCGGCGGGCGCCCTCTGGTGAGAAGGAGGGATGATGCTCACACCCTTACTCCGACTTCGCCACTACGCAGTTACTAAGGGGGGGGGGGGGGGGGCTTGGTAGGAGGTGGGTGGGGGGTGGGGGGGGGGGATGGGGGGTGGGTAGAGAGTTGGGGGTGATCTGCCTACGTTAGATCAGAGTAAAGCGTCCCGTCACTGAACCATCAGCGTCTGACTCGGCAGTAGTGGAGTGTTTCGCCCCTCCCTGGGAGATTTGGCCAAAACGCTACGATGACTTGATCGTTGATGGCGCTCCCGGTGACGTGCGGCGCAGGGGGGGTGAGGCGGGACGAGCCAGGATGTAGGTGTGGAACAGGATGGCCCGGGGGATGAGCGGCTGGCGTGGGGAACGGGGAAGTTGAGAAGTTGAGATGGTATGAAGTTGGGAAGGTTGTGTACAGACACGCGCGCAGACACACACACGCGCGCGCGCGCACACATACGCGCGCGCGCACACACACACACACACACATACTACTCTCTCTCTCTTCTCTCTCTCTCTCTCTCTCTCTCTCTCTCGCACACACACACACACACACACACATACACGCACGCGCGCGCACGCACGCACATACACACACAAACACGCGCACGCGCGCGCGCTCGCGCACACACACACACACATACACACACACACACACACACACAACACACACACACAACACACACACAACACACACAACAAGCAGAACAGAACACACAAAACCCATCGAACAGCCCCGCGGACAAAGAAGCAGGCAAGTTAACCTGGACCTGTCCGGAATGTCGCTGCCCTTCGGGCGATGTCCAATATGACGAGAATCATATAAATACCGATTGCTTTCTCCACCAGTCAAGTGACGTTACTATTTTTAGCGCATGGCAGGAATAATAAGAAATGGTCGAACATGATTTGAAAAAGAAATATACGGGCAAGCTTTGAACATCCTTTGGGGGGGGGGGGGGGGGGGGGGGGGGGGGGGGGGGGGGGGGCTGTACCTCCTTGTGGGACGTGATGAGGCAGCCGCCGTTTTCTCTCCAGGCTCTTCTGTTTGTAGCTGTCGTGAAGAGATCTGGCATGGTCATTTTGGTCCAGTCCTTAATATTGTCGGACCAGTCTTCTCTGCCGTCCTCGTCTGCGCCCTCCTTCAACGGTACCTTGAAGGATGGTTTGGGAGGGGTGTTGTGACGGATGACGTGGCCAAACCATGCCATCTTCCGTCGTTGACGGTTGCCAGAAGTGGTTCGTGGGGCCCAACTAGCTTGGTGACCAGCTTCCACATAATATTGGTCTTGTGTTCTTTGTAGGAGATGTGGAGTAGTTTCTCAGGCACCTGGTCTCATCTTTCTGTTCGGCCATCAGTGTCCATGTCTCGCAGCCATATAATCATATTTACTGTTTATTGCTTCCTGCCTTATTTCAAATTTCCTTTCATTCCAGTCAAACCCAAGATCACCTGTATTTGTTATTGTTCGTCTGTGTTTCTTTGTTTGTTCTTTAGCATATTCAAGACCGAAAAGGCTGTGCCAGTCTTGGAATACATGTGAAAATTGTCCTCCAATTGTTGTTGCTTGTGTAGATGTGTTCGGTACAGGGTTATATGGGCAAGCTTGGAACATCTTTTTTCGTGGATTATCTCCTTGTTCGTTCTGCTGTACTTTCTGTTGTCATTTCTGCAAGGTGATTTAGTGCCAGTAAGAAGAAAAAGATACACAACGAGTGTGCTGGGTGGGTGGGGTGGGGGGGTGGGGGGGGGGGGGGACTCCGAGAAGTACAACTGTCATCAACCGGCCCGAACAACGAGCCAGCTGGGAGCAATCTGTTTGAGTTA
>JADBJO010011812.1:35000-40000 GCA_016801955.1 Conus betulinus
TACAATTTTCAGAGCTGACTGTTTTTACTGTTCAAATGGAAAGTAAAGATTACGATGCTAGCTCCGTCGATATAAACCAAATCTCTCTCTCTCTCCTCTCTCTCTCTCTCTCTCTCTCTCTCTCTCTCTCTCAATCTCTCTCTCTCTCTCCACCCAGTCTCTCTCACACACTCACGCACCAGCGCGCACACACTCACTCGCCACAAAACACACACATATTCACACACACACATATTCACACACACACGCACACACACACACACACACACACACACACACACGCACGCACGCACGCACCGCACGCACGCCGCACACACACCTATGTATAGAGACAGACAGACAGACAGACCAGGACAGACAGACAGATCGCAACTGTCAGACACAGACTCAGACCAACCACCCATGGGCAGAGAGGCAGAATCAGACAGAGATGGACAGCGAGTAAGCGACTGAGAGACAGACAGAGAGACAGAAAAATCGCGACTGTCAGACACAGACGCAAAACCAACCAAACGGGGCAGACAGAGAGACAGAATGAGAGACAGATCGACCGACCGACAGACAGACAGATGGAGTGAGTAACCCTACTCCATCGTGCGAAGTAAGCTGAACCGACGTGTGCGAGTCGTCTGCACACCAAAGCGTACGTTCGCTTTTGACGCTCAACAAGCTGCGAATTGGGGGGGAAAACTAACTGAGCTAGCCCTCGCCCTCCCCTCGCCCTCCCCCTTCCCTCCCCGACCCTCTCCTCCTGCTTTTTCCACCCACCAACCCCACCCCCACTCCCACCCCAACCACCCCTCCCCCCACCCCCTCACCCTTTCCGTGTGACGACGACAAGGTGGAACGGAGCACGCACTAAAACGACCGCTACCTTTCATTAGATGCAGTCAGGTTTAGAGAGTTCACTCCCACCGAAGCTGGTCGTTTATATTATGGTAAACCGGGAATACTACGCCCGTGTACTGTAGTTTTTATAAACCTCATAATTACTGTTCTTGCTTGCTCCCCCCCCCCCCCCCTCCCCTTAGAAAACATTTCTTTTTTGAATGATTATGATAATATAATAATAATAATAATGATGATGATGATGATGATGATATAACATTAATATTAATAGTCACAATTTGTGATTGTAACGAGAACAATCATCATAACAATAACGATTAAGATAGTAATAATACTGATAGTCACATTTGTGATTGTAACAAGAACAATAATCAAAACAATAACGATTATGATAGCAGTAATAATGACAATAATATAACAATGATGATGATAATGATAATAGTTTCTTTTAATAATGATGATGATGATGATGATATAATATAATAATAATAATAATAAATAAAAAGATTATTATTATTATCATAATCATAATGAATAAATAAATAAGTAAATAAATGAGATGAAACTACAAATCATACAAATTAAAACGAAAAACAAAAGAAAACTAATAGCTGGGCAAACAGCAATCCTGATTGGTTGTGATGATAATTATTATTCTTTTTTGGTTGTTTGTTTGTTTTGTGTGTGTGTGTGTTGTGTGTGTGTGTGTGTGTGTGTGTGTGTTGTTTGTTTGCTTTTCTCCGCGGGAAATAGATCTTTTCCGTCAAAAAGATTATTACAATGAATTTTCAGGAAAATGTATCATTAAATCATTATTAATTATTGTTATTATTATCATTGACATCATCATCATCATTATTATTACTATTATTCATTCTTCTTATTATTATTATTATATGTAACTGTTTTCGTGAAGGATAGACACTGTTTTCCCGCGGGGAAAACATGAAAATATTGAGCTATTACGGTCAGCTTTCGAAGCTGGCATGTCCTCATAGATAACCATTCTGGGAGGGGAGGGGAGGGGGCATGGAATGGGAGAAGGAGATTGGGGGTGGGGGGGGGGGGGGGGGGCGAGGGATTCACGCATATTCAAGCGTTTATTCCTTCACGATCTGTTCATCCCAGAGGACGTTGGAGTGCGCAGGATCAGCATGTCGCCTCGCTTTGTCTCAGTGTTTCGCCTTTATCGGAGTCCCACCTTCATGTCGCCTCGTTTGTCTCTGTCTTCTTGGCCTTTGTCGGAGTCCCAAGTCTCTTTGTCTCTGTCTTGCCATGTCGCTCTCACCTCTTGTTGGGCCTTTGTCGAGCCTCACCTTTGTCTCTGTCTTGGCCTTTTGTCGGAGTCCCACCTTCATGTCGCCTCTCTTGGTCTCTGTCTGCGACCTTTTTTAAAAAAGGTTGCGAGGGGGAGGAGAACCTACCATTTTCCCAGGTTTTGGACCAGACGGTAAACCCACTTTGTAGGATAGGAAAGCATATATCACACACAACACACACCCACACACACCACACACCACACACCCACAGACACACAGAGAGAGAGAGAGAGATAGAGAGAGAGGAGAGAGAGGAGGAGACGAGAGAGAGAGAGAGGAAGGAGAGAGAGAGAGAGAACCAGATTCTTATCCTAACGAACGAACGAAAACTGAAACTGTCAAATTACGCACATGGTAATCACATCACAAACCCTCTAGCGCCGATTTAGGAAAGGGGGGTGGTGGGGGGGGGGGGAGGTAGGGAGGAGACTGGGGGGGGGGGGGGAGGGAAGAGTCGGGTGGCGAGATAGAATAGAGGGAGGGAGAGAGGGAGGAAGAGGATGATGCGAGAAACGGACGGAAGGACGGCCGGCCATGATATTCCTCCACACGTAGCAGGCATGTGTGAGCACGAATTGAAGGGCACCTCTTTTTGTTTTTGGCGGGAGTGGGGTGAAAACTATCCAGCTGTAGAGGTATTGGATGACCAGAGGAATCGGTGGGGCGAGAAAGATAGCTATCCTCGTCGTGCCAACGTGTGAGGATGACACCGAGAGGGAATCGTCAAAAAAAAAAAAAAAAAAAAGAAAGAAGAAAAGAAAGAAAAGAAAAAAGAACCGAGTATGGTGTTGAAGTGTGTGTAAACAAAGGGAGATTGGGGGGGTCATCGTCATCTCCTTTTCCGCAAACAAGATACGCCCGGGTAATAAAAGAAAACACTAATTGTGGGAGTATAATAATTAAAAAAAAAAAAAAAAAAAAACGAAGGAGAGAAAACATAAGAAGGGCGAGAAAGAAAAAAAAAAAACGTTGAAAGACAAAAAACACGAAACTGCGGGGAGAGAGGGTGGGGTGAGATGGAAAGTGTAGAGGGTTGACGGGGGAGGGGGGGGGGGGGTTGTAGGAAGAAAAAAAAAAGGAAAGAGGGGATGAAGGAGAAGAAATGGAGGAACGCCGTTGGAGAGAGAGAGAGAGGGGGGGGGGGGGAGTAAATGGGTGAAAGGGAGCGGACGGGAAAAAAAAAGTAGGAAAATCGGGGAGGATGGGGAGGGTGGAGGAGGAGACCGTAGTAGGGGGGAGAGAAGGGAAAAATGAAAAGGAAGGACAATGAAGAAGGAAAAAAAAAAAGGAAGAAAAAAGGGAAGAGAGAGAGAGAGAGAGAAGAGAGAGAGAGAGAGAGAAAAGGGGAAAATGTAGAAGGAGAAGGGGGGGTAAGAAAAATATAGGGTGTTGTGTGGGGGAAAAAAAAACAACATAGGTGTGGTGTGGGGTTGGGGAACGAAACTCGAAACATAGAAAGAGAAGAGAGATCCCCCCCACCACCGAAAAACTTAGGATGGCCAAAAAAGAGAAGAGGGGCGGGAGAGAGGGGTTTGGGGGGAGGGAAAGCGGGGGGGATGGAGGGGGGGGGGGGATGGGTGGGGGGGTTGGGGGGGGGGGGGGGGGGGTGGGGGGGCGGGGACCATAGGGGAAATGCAGGGTAAGTATAAAAGTGGGAAAACATTTTGAGCGGGAACGCCTTCCTTTACGCTGAAGAGATCAAAGCTAAGTGACAAACTCGTTCGTTCGTTTTCATTGTCCTATTTGTTTGTGTGTCTTGCCCGAAGAAGACCTAAGAGATCGAAACGCGTCGTGTTTGTCTTTGTGACTCGTTTTGTCCGCGTTTCTCTTGGCACTTTGCTGACATTTATTTAAGATTTTGGAAGGGAAAAGGTAGAAATGAAAAAAAAAAAAAAAGAAAAAAAAAGGAATAATATAGGAAGGAGGGTGGGAGAGGAGGGGGAGGGGGGAGGGAGACGTGAGAAGTGAAAAACGGAGGGAAATGGGGATGGGGTTGGGTGGGGGACGTAGGAGGGGTGGGTGGGGGTGGGAACAAAGAAGAAAGAGAGGGAAAAGGTTTTTTTTCTGAAATAGGTAGAGGGACAAGTGGAAGTGACGGGGGGGGGGGGGGGGGGGGGGGGGGGGCAAAGAAGAAACAAACTGAGGGGAAAAGAAAAACGAGAAAAAAACGTATGAGAAAGAAACAAAATGGAGAAGGGGGGGGGGGGGGGGGGGACACAAAGAAACAAGGAGGGGGAAAACGTAAGAGAGAGGAGGGGGGGGGGGGGGGGGGTCCTAGGATCGTCCTTGCATTCTTTTTCGCCCTTTTCTTCAAGGATGATTACCGGGAATATTAAGTTCAGGAGCGACAGTGATGGGTATGATCATAACTACTTTCCTCAGTCACCATACCTCTCTTCGTTTGATGTGAATTTTAAAGCTGGTATAAGCCGATCCTTTTGTTTTTATTCTGTGTGTCAGTCTGTCTTCAAAAAAAAAACAAAAGAAAAAAACTGAGGAAAAAAAAAATAATTCAGTCTTTTGCTTCATTTAAGTGGTTTGCGTTAAATAAGCAGCACATTACCAGCGTGAGAGAGCCAGTACACCACACATTAGAAACCATACAAACCCAGACACTTTGTATCAAACCGCTAAAATACTAAAAATCAGCAAAAATGTGTCCATTGTAAGAAAACATACAGACTATGCATGGTGTGTAAGAGAGACTGGTTGGAGACAAAAAAAAAAAAGAAAGAAAAGAAAAAGAAAAAAAAAAAAAAAAGGAGCTGGAAAAGAAGTAATTGAATTTTTTTTTTTCGCTTTTTTTTTTAAAAAAAATTTTGTTGTTGTTTT
>JADBJO010011812.1:51260-53760 GCA_016801955.1 Conus betulinus
TTTTGTTTGGTTCTGTCTCCTCTCCCTTCTCTCTCTCTCCCCTCTATCTCTCTCCTCTCTTTGACGCCTCTATATATCTCTCTTTCTCTTCTCGGTCGTTCTCTCTTCTTCTCTCCCCCTCTCTACTCTCTCTCTCTCTCTCTCGCTCTCTCTTTGTCTTCTCGCGTTTTTCTCTCTCTTTCTCTCTTTTGCCCCTCTCTCTCTCTCGCTCTCTCTCTCTCTCCTCTCTCTTCTTTGAACCTCTCTCTCTCTCCTCTCTCTCTCTCTCTCTCTCTCTCTCTTTGGTCCTCGTGTCTCTCTCCTTTCTCTCTTTGCCCCCCCCTCCATCTCTCCTCTCTTTGATACCTCTCTCTCTTCTCTCTCCTCTCTCTCTCTCTTTGTCTCCGTTTCTCTCTCTTTCCTCTCTTGCCCCCCCCCCCTCTCTATCATTTCTCTCTCTCCTCTCCCTCTCTCACTTACACCAGTTTGTGACACGTCCCAAATCACCTGGGTTACAACTTTTCTCACTGGATGAGAACGTTTCAGGTCAGAATGGAAGAATGAGATCACGGACGGTCATGGTCAGCGGACCGCTCCAAGGAGAATAATTCCTTCCCCTTCTCCCAGAAAGAGAACTCTACACCCCCCCCCCCCCCCCCACCTCAGCCTCGGCCACCACTCCGAAACCCGCCACTGACGACGCCCTTGCAAAATAGACCCGCTAGAGTTCAGTTTCAGTATTCTACAGGAACAGGCGGGAAAAGAGAAAAGGGGGGAATAACCCACACGTCGGAACGTGGAAGAGAAGAGAACGAGAGGAGAAAGAGAGGGAGAAGAGTTCACAAGAAGTCACAGTCATCGCCGGCGGATTCGAACCCCACACATCCCTTGGATTCATTTCGTCGTTCTGACGTCTGTGTGCTTCTTCCGTTCCTCGCCGTTTTCACCCCCCCCCCCCCCCCCCACCATCCATCTTTACCCCTCCATTTTTCCCCTAGCCCTCCCCGCAAGCAGTGTCCCCTGCGCAGTTCACTACTTAGTTAGTTCATAAGTGAAGTGAGTGACATGCGAATGCTAGCGAGATGTTTCACACGAATGTTTGATGGGTTGGTTATGAAAGATACAGTTTGTGGTTGTGTGCTCTGTGCTGGCATTCAAAAATAGGGGGAAGAAAGATAAGAGGACTCAGCGCGAACACATCAGGTAATGATGAAACAAAAAATACCACAACAACAAACTCAACAACAACAAACAACACAACAAACAACAACAACAACAGCAGAAGAGGAGCAAGGAAAGTGGATGGTGGTCGCTGCCGTAGCGAACTTTGATTTGCGGGGGGACGAAAGTCATCGACTCGAGAAAAAAATCGAGGGGAAAAAAGACTTAACTTATGAAGATCAGGGGGAGAAAAAAACCGGGACACGGTGACACGTGACTAAACGTCTGCACACTTATGGTCGGTGCTGAGAGAGGGGACCAAAAAAAAAAAAATCAAGATTTACTTGGATTTGGATGGTGGAATTTGTGTTTGGCTCCAGTGTTGAACAGCAAATTATTCCTCTATAGATATTCTGACTTCTCCCACCCCATGTGAGATTGTAGTGTTCGTTTCTGTCTGCAAGTTCTGGAACTATTTTACGTTGTTTTTCATGCACGGTTTTTTTTAACAGAATTAGACTTTGTCAAGGTTTTGCTTTGTTTCGTTTTTTTTACTTTTGTGACGATACCTGGCTATAAAAAACCTGTAACACTCACAACAACAACAACAACAACAACAAAGGACAAAAACCAGAACTGGCCATTTTGACTTCATCGTTCTGGGGTCCGATTGTGTGTGATCAGTGACTAGGTTTGAGAGAAGATCGCTGGGTGTGCTAGATTTTTCTGGATATTGATCGATCAATATCGATCGGGTTTTTTGAAAGTGGGCAGGCAACGTGTGGAGGGAAAAGCCTCTATTAACAAGTCGTCCAAATTTTCAGCGGTGATCAGATATTGTTTTTTTTTTTTTTTCATCTTTTCTTTTTGTCAGAGATCGGTGGGTATTGGGTGTGTTTCTTCTGGATACTGCATTTGGCTGTGGGGATACCTTGATGCAGAAGGCGGAATGCTGAAGGGCTGAGCGCATGTGGGTGTTCGCTGCCTCTTTGTTCCTTGGTGGCTTTGAGAGAGGAAGATTAGAGAAAGACAAGGTAAGCTGTTCTCACTGTCTTTCTCTCTTTCTTTCTCTCTGTCTGTTTATCTATGTGCCTGTCTGTCGTGTCTGCCCCCTCCCTCTCCCCCTCCCCTCTCCCTCTCTTTCTCTCTCTCTCTCTCTCTCTCTCTCTCTCTCTCTCTCTCTCTCTCCCCCCTCTCTGTCTCTCTGTTGTCCCATTCTTCTACGATTTAAAACGTTATATGTATATAAAATCAATTGATTATTCTTGACCTCGTAATGTAATTGACATGTTTTTTTTTTTTGCCCGTATATGTTTAAAAAAAAAAAGGAAATGCTCTTCTCGTCTATATTCGTGACATT
>JADBJO010011813.1:0-62152 GCA_016801955.1 Conus betulinus
TCTTAAAGTAAAAAAAAAAAAAAACAGCATATGTGGTCTACAATTTTTTTTTCTTCCTGACCTATCCTGAACTTTCCATTCATCCATGATCACCTGAAGTTTGTCCTAAGTTCATTATGGATGGGTCAGACCTAACTAACTGAAGGAAAGAATGCTAGCAACATGCAAGCAACAGTCTTTTCTGTACAGAGACAAACAGAAAGCAGACAGAGAACTTTGTGAGAAGGAGGTTGTTACTAAGAAGGGAAAATGGTGTGTGGGGAGAAAAGGGATTTGTAAGAGACAATGTTTTTAAGCAGAATCAGAATGAGTGGTAGATAAGCTGCTAGAGGGCGCAAAGATAACTATTTTCAATAACATTATACATCAAGAGTTTACTTCAAGACATCTTATTCTTCTGACCTGGTCCTCAAGTGTGGTCAACTGGAGTTGCATGCTATGACAGTTACACTTGTTCGAACTTTTAAGATGAATGTGTGCGAGTGTGTCTGTTCAAACTTTTAAGATAAATGCATGTGTATGTGTCTGTGAGAGTACATCTATGAATATGCCTGACAAGAAACCGAAACAGAACTCTTGTCAACTAACAAAAAAACCCACAGAGTTTAATCACAAGGAATATCTTGGCATGTCTCAGGCACCTGGGCTTCAGTGCCCTGCCTGGTACTGTTCCTAATGGTAAAATATGACAACCAGTGCCCTGCCTGGTACTGTTCCAGTACCAAAACTCTTTTGTACAAATGAAAACTGTCATGCACTTTTTGATCACACTTAAGATTTGGGAAGATTTTCATTCTCAAACCTCTCTTGGTGATATATATACAATGGAAAGCACACACACTTAAAATCCTGTTGTGGAAAATGTCTAATAACACTTTTTCATGGACACCTCGTGGGCTAATTTTTCTTACAACTGTTTTGGAGGATATCTACTTTAACAGTCCTAGCTCTGGAGCCATATGCATTGAAAGCAGATAATCACGTTGAATAATACAACTGCCCACTGCCCAGGCAATGATATTAGACTGATTCTACTGCAGGTGGCTGCAAAAATGTATCTTATGTGTGTACGTGTGAGAGAGATAAGATAATGTTGCTTATAGCCCAGCCGACCGCGAAGGGCCATATCAGGACTGTGAGTGAGAGAGAGAGAGAGAGAGACAGACAGACAGACAGACAGACAGAGACAGAGAGAGAGAAACAGAGAGAGAGAGAGAGAGAGAAAGAAGAGTGTACTTGTGTATGCATATGTGGGTGTGTTATACCCATATCAAAATATACAGACAGCGACACAGATAAACACACACATATCTTATACGCACCATCACATACTCACAGATTTAGTCTCACCTACAGGGTTAAAGTAGAATCTAGTCCTTTGATTTTAAGGGGGAGACTTTAGAGCATGTAAAATTTCTAATGGTGTGAGAGAGAGAGAGAGAGAGAGAGAGAGAGAGAGAGAGAGAGAGAGAGCATGTGTGTGTATGTGTGTGCGTGCGAGCATGCGTCCATGCGGCATGCGTGCGCACCAGTGATAATTCTTATGCACAAACGTGCGTCTCTGATGCAAAATTCCCATGCATTTATTACTGAACTTGTTATTTGCTAGGAATGTTGTCCTGGCCTTGTGTGATAATGTTGCTTATAGCCCAGCCGACCACAAAGGGCCATTTCAGGGCTGTCATTGTGTCGAAGTCAACTCACATGTCATTTAAAAAAAAAAAAAAAAAAAAAAAAAAAAAAAAAAACTCCTTCATAGAACCTTTAATAATACACCTAAAAACATGCTAGAATTTTCATTTAAAAAACACCAGAATTTTCATTAAAAATCTATCTTCTGTAAAATCATAAATCAGAAGAGAAATGTTGACCTCTTTCAGAAATTCAAAGATCACTTTTCAGGTGGGACATCTCTGAACAAGGTTTCCATGGAGTCTGCAGTAAAATGTTTAGGTCCAAACTAAGTCCCTACACTCTAAAAGAATATGTTTCACTGTGAGTGGCACATGACATGCAAATGAGGCATTCACTGATGCAGAAATTGAATATTTTGTCAGTCACTGAAAGTATTGATGACTCAATTCTATGTGCACATCTATGTTCACAAGTACACAACAAACAAAAACTTCAAAAGCACCACCATGAAAACAAGGTGACTTGTCTTTCAGAGATTGGACAGTTTCATAATGAGGCATTATTTATTTTTCAGGACAGTCCATTGCGACAATTTAGCTGTGGTCTGCAGCTGCAGCAGCACTCTGCATAGTTTTCATATTCTTCTTTTCCCCAGTATCTCTCCCCCTTTGTTTCTCATGCTCAAGCTGTAGCTTCTAGCCAGACCGGTTTGCTCTCCTCTTTCTCTGCCTATCTCATGCCTTCATTCTTTTCAGCAAGATGTACTTTCCATGTGAGCTGTTGTCTGGTCTGAGGGTTCTAGCATTTGTTTTTCACAACTTGTTCCTTGACTGCAGACTGGTTCTTAGCTGCCACTCTCAGTCGTTCTCTGAAATAAAAAAGAAAAAAGAACCAACCAGATCAGATATTTGATGTTCTATATCCTTTTTAACTATGCCAACAAGGTATCACAAATCACTGCATGCATATGTGTTTACTTCATGAATTAGTGAATATCAGTTTAAGGCAGCTAAACAACGTATCATAAATCGGTGCATACACTTATGCCCAAGTAAATTCATCTAAGCTGAAGTGAACATAAACATTTGAAATTTGAAGAACGTCTTGTTTACCCATGTTAGATACTGGACCAAGACTGGATCAAGCTTGTTGAATGCTCATCATTGCTCTATGAAAGCACATATCCCATTATATTTTTCACTAGTACCATCCATGTACACATCTACATTATCTTGCGGTCGGCTGGGCTATAAGCAACATAATCTTATCTTATCTTATCTACATTATCATTCTTTTTATTTTTAGCCCATCTTTGCTTTGTGCACTGGAAGATAACATTTGAAGTCTGCTCCACATTAAACTTTATCACACAAATTGCAGCAATGGTCATATATATATATATATATATATATATATATATATATATATATATATATATATATATATATATATATATGTGTGTGTGTGTGTGTGTGTGTGTGTGTGTGTGTGTGTGTGTGTGTGTGTGTGTGCTGAAAGTCTTGTGACTTGCTGTTAAGTAACCACTTGAACATGGTTTCCCTTTACTTAGTTAATAATCTGTAAGTAATAGTATATCAATATGTTGTAAACTATTTGTAGTGCAGAACTGCCAAGGCCTTGTATGCACTAAGAGTAGCATTTTACATGCAGTATTCTAAATTTAGAGTCATACTCATAAGCCAAAACAAGTCAGAGTCAACACTACTTTCAGTCCAACTTTCCTCTGCACACATGTTGCGGACTCGGAAGACAAATTGTTGTGTGTGTGTGTGTGTGTGTGTGTTCCCACACTGTAATATCATCTTTTTGCAAGCCTGTAATATCATCTTTTTGTATATTGTATATTCATCATGCTTCAGCCACCAACATCACTAGCATCAACGATGACTGAGAAATATGTCAGTTAAGTTGCACAGAGTGTGAGTTAAAATTAATTTACATGTTGTTTATAAGAAAAGCACAACAGTCTATACTTCTAAGCATGCCAAAGTTTTTGTCCAACAGTGACAGCAGCAACATCGGCTCAAATTTGATAGGAATAGTAGATGAAAATATCCCTGGTAATATAGTTCCAATTTATTGTCACTTTCACATACAATCAAGATATCTTTTCACCACAAAATGTTTAGAGGTAACACTTATTTGGTCATACTGTAAATCTGTCGTCAATTGCCAACTTTCAAGTTATGACAAAGCTGTGTCTAATTCTAACTGAATATGAAATTACAGACTGAAGAAGAAAAAGATGAATTTCAAACATCAGTTCTAAGTTTGGAAAAATAAATAAATAGACCACTACCAGATAGCCACATGGGCTAACAACTGATGAAAAGAAAAATTTCCAGGTCCAGAAATTAAAGTATTTATCAAGTAACACGAAGATATGTGTCACACCAATACCTAGCCCCCCACCCCCATCCCCCACTTTATTGTTAGGCTTATTTGTACAAAGTACTTCCCAGAAAACAGGTGAATTTCTAAAACTTATTTTTTCTTGCCTGTTTCTTTACTACAAACTGAAGAATTTCCATCAAATGATAATTTATTTAAATATTCTCAGAGTTACAGCTGGTTCATGACACTTATGAAATTTTCAGTGTCAGATCCTAATCACCTTGAGCTAGTCTTGTAATTCTGTCAAGTCCGTCTGTCATACCAAAACCAGAAATTGGGACAAAAAAGAAACAAACTAAATAGGACATGTATGCCTTTTAGCATTTAACGGACAATGTACTGCACACTTATTTTCACTTGATGTATTCTGAGGTAGTTGTATCATGCAGTGCATTTTCTGCAAAGTGGCATATGAGATACATACCAAACTATATTCTGGGATGCAGGTCTGCTACAGCATCATTTCTTTTATGTCATAACAATTTTCAATATGAACTGATTCAAAAGAAGAAAAAACAGTTTGGACCTGAATATAAGTCTTATAATCTATGCTTTCTTCTGAACATGTATACGTACGAAGAAAAAAAGTCAATTTGAAGTTTGATTTCACATATTCATTTTTCCCTGTTTATTTGTTTTGGCCATTGGGAAAAAACACAAGAACAAAAATATTTCTTGTGGTAAAAACTACAAGACTGAACTGCACAGCATTTTTTTAAACTTTGGACAAGAACTTACCGATTTGCCCTTTCACTTTAACAATACAAATGTCACATGTGCCTCATCTCTGCCTCTAGGTGAGCTTTAAGCTGATTATTTCAGTTGGGTTTTTGTATCATTCCTCGCCTGTTCTTCATAGACCTCATTTCTTTGGAGTTTCTGATGATACTTTCAGCAGCACTCAGCAAATTTCTTCATCTGTTCTCAAGATTATTGCTTCTTCACTGACAAAGCAAGAGACCTGTAGCACAATGTAATATTTAATCAGTACATAACTTGAGAGAGAGAGAGAAAGAGAGAGGGGGGGGGGGGAGGGGGGGGGGGAAGATAAAAAGAGAGAAAATAGGAAACAGGATGATATTCAAATTATTCTCACTAACACTCAACTTAATTCATCTATTCTCTGAGTGTGCCATGAAAAATATCAACATTATTTGTTAAATCATTCATACTGACTGTGAATACAAAATTTCATACACGTATACACATCACATCAACATGTCCACATAACAGGCCTTCCTAAGCCCCCAAATACCTCTCAGTTTCTACAAGACAAGACAAAATTCATGGTTATAAACTTCATCTGATTGTATACAAATGCCAATTTTCACAAAAATGAAGCCAACCCACCAAATTAATTGATATTTTGTGAAACTTCTAATCTGCTGTGTTTTGCGAATATAATTTGTTTTGCGAATATCATAACCAATGTAATTAAAATTGAAACTTTTCACTGAAAAAAAAACCAATGTGATTATGGGGAAAATTCCAATTAATGAAGCTTTCGATGGGGTTGAGGTCAGCAAAAACACATTATCTGATATCAACTTTTTGAGATGTCTTCTCTCCTAGACTGAGGTCTGATAATTTCTGTATATCTGCGATTGTCAATCGCCACAAGCCTGATCCAGATATAAACATCAAAAAGAATGCAATGAAATAAAGGCTTGTCATTCTGTAGTGCCTCAGCAGTAGATGTTTATACATGTGCACTGTCATGTATGATTGACTGGCAACCACTGCTGATTTTCTTTTCTTTTTTTTTTTTTTTTTGGTCAGATTTCTGATCGCCTTTCATGCTGCTTCTTCATGTCACTTTTCTGCCCAAGTGAAGACACTTCCACCAATGGCATCAACAGGCTGTTATTCTGCAAGTCTCTAAAGTGGCAAAAACACCTCTGGTCAAACTGATGCAGTGTGAGATGAACTCTACGGTTTCTGCGGTCAGCAAAATAGTATCATTTTTAATTGCACAAAGAACCATACTCTTGAGGCTGAAATGTATAAGTTATGAAGAACTGAAGAACAAGGGAGGTCTGACAGATGTATGAATTTAGAAACACAAATGAAAAGTTGATGCAACTTTATAAGTGAAATGCTACCCAACCTTCTTTCTCACAAATCCACTGCTACCCCCATTACACATACTTCCCTGTCCTCCCATCCCTTCCGTGCGACGTTCCTTTTATCTTCAAGCCTTACACTCCATCAATCCTTTGAGCACAAAAGATCTGGGAGAACCTTTTGTGGATGTAATTAAAATAAAATAATGACAGTGCATGCTACAAACATGATGAAGTCCACAGTCTAACCCTTTTAACAAAAACACATCAACTGCAGTCTTTCTACCTGTAAAAACAGCCCTCTTATTTACTTAAATAGTATTGCTAAATACTTTTAAATCAAGAACACATTTGTTACGGTTCTAATTTGAATATAATTCATTCAAAACTTCACTAGTTACAATCCAAGGACCAAAGCCACAATACATACCTTTCATGCCGATGGAATGCCAACTGTGCCACCAGTGATGACATCTTGCAAGCACGGTAAAACTGCTAATTATTTATGAAATCGATGAACATAACTTTCATTTCCACGAGGAACGCTGGGCAAAGTGAAATGTGGTTTACCTTTTAACTTTCATTTCCATGAGGAACGCTGGGCAAAGTGAAATGTGGTTTACCTTTTATTTTGTAAATGGCAATCAATTTCAAATCCAACATGAAATATATAGGAAGTTCTGGACATGCTCATGCTAAATACTTTTATCTTACTTTTTTCCCCACTTCATATTCATCAAAAGTATTATTCTGGAAACATTGTTCCAGTCAAGCAGTCTCAACATGAGGCATCTTATTGCATGCTATTTTGAGCCAAGTCAAAAAGGAAACAAATAACTATCAACAGAGTAAGCAAGTCATGATCATCTTGCCCAATGTGTAGGTAATACAGCAGAACCTCCAAACAATGTTTCACACAAGCTTCTATACAAATACTGGGCTTTAACATCCCTAAAACCATATTTGTTCCTTGTATTCATATTTATGTTAACAATTAACAACGGATTTATTGAAAGTTGATTTTTTTTTCCTAACGTAATTCTATAATGAGTAGTCTACATTTTGACAGTTTTCAAAGCCAGTGAAATTACACCTGACCACTATGGAATTTTTTTTTGTTTCAGCAACTATAGATCTGAGAACAAACATACCACTTTCTTGTGACATCCAACCATAAAAACTACAAATGGATCAATCAACCTTTTTTTCTTTCGAAACATGTTTAGCACTTTTCATTCAATCAATCAAATTGACACATATTGACCACAGTCATTTCATCAATACACATGAAATTTGCATCTGGCAAGCATCATATATCATCTGTTTGCAACTTAATGCTTGTTCTGAATCTGATGGCTGATGACAAATACGGGTTTGTCAGTCCTTGCAGGCACTGCTAAAAAAAAAAAAAAAAACCTCTCTTGCAAAAAAACAACACTGATGAAAAACCCACCCATACCTGTATGATAGTCCCCATGAATTTAGCTACAACTTGTGTACTGTCATAATGTCCTAACAGACATTTTAGTTATGTGACATTCCCGCAAACAATACTGCCATTATTGGTTAGCTGTCAATCATGTTAACAGAAACTGAGAAAGCCACTGTGTACCCAATGAATTTTTTCCCCACTCTTTATATGAGCAAATTTTTGGGAAAAAAAATTACCAAGTCATTTATTCACTGGTTTTAATTTGTGTGTGCATATAAACATTGGCCTATTAATATGATTTAAAAACCCTGGTAGCGCTATAAGACTGTGCAGTGGTTACAATTCAGCAGACTGAATTTCTGGCATTGCAATTTGGAACCACACTGCAGTCGAGCATCTTTCTATATCACCTTGCATACGTAAGTAAGTTGAAATGTTGCTGGAAACATTTGACATGGGTTTTTGCATGGGACGAAATTCAAAAGCAATAGTTGATACTGCTGATGAACAGCTTGATACATTTTTAAGGAAGAAGCATACAGAACACATATGAACAAAGTACTCACTATCGGAGTGTTCTTATATGGGAAGTGAATAATGGAAATGAAATGATGGATGACAGAAATCATGATACTTGCAACAAGGCACTGTCAGTAAGTGCGTAGGTGACAATTTATAACAGGTTAACTCATCTCTGAGGAACCAACCTTTCAGTGTGTGTTGATCATTCACTTTCCCACCACTAATGCACTAACAGTCACAACAATAAGAATCTCCAGACAGTCTAGCATTTTCAAAAAAAAAAAAAAAAACCAAAATACATACTCTTTTACAGCGAACACAAGAAAGACAGGTAAGCACACGTTACTACAGTGAACAAAAGAATGACAGGTATGCACAGGTTACTCTTGGTGAACATTTCTGTTCTGGTTTGGTTTCCGCTTTAAATATTCTTTCTCATAGTCAGCATATGAATGATAAAGTTCAAAACATGGTGTCACACATAATGTCTTCATGCACTTCCTGCACCGATAAGTACTCTCTCGACCATTCCTTTTCCTCCTACGCCCTGCTTGTTCATTTCGTTTTCTTTCTGCAGGCTCACACACTACGCATGCTCGAGAAACACTGTGTTTTTTTTCGCTCCAAGTCGAAATGGAATTTTCTCAAGAAAATGTTCAGTATTATTCTGAAGTCTAAGACTGTTGTCTGGACAACTGGGTCGCCCACGTCGTCCTCTGAGGATGCCGGATACGTTGTCACAATTCACACTGTTCAAAAGGCCCATCACAGGCTTCTTTCCCATCTGGCGGCGCAGCATGGGATACTTGCTTGTTGTGCTCTTGTAGTGCCGGTTATTATCGCTATCATTACCATTATCACTATCATTTGAGCCCAGACAATTACACAGGGCTTTCTCAGGACTGTCAATGCTCTGGAAAAGAAGTCCTGTCCTGCAAAACAATGACAACAGTACACAGCTATTTACATATAAAAATGAACATAAAACTGTTAGCATGATTACCAGTCTACTGATAATTTTAAGGCTGAAAAAACTAGGCCATGTTTGCGCAACAGGCATACCCTGACCCCCAGTTTACAGAAAACATGTAAAGCTTTATGATGAACATCTAAATGTAACAAAAACAAAATACGAAAAGACCATATATGCCTTTACTCACTCCACTCTAACGTCCGCTAAGGTGGACATCCCATGCACACCGCGCTTTCTCTCTGACATCTGCTATAGCAGATTGCGCATTAGCATATTTTTTAGAGCCAACGTCATTCACAGTCATAAAAACTGAACATGCCATGTGATAGCTTCATTATCATGGAGTAACCTTTCAAAGCTGCATGGGCCATGCTGTGATGTGTTTGCTGACCACTGACTTATTTTTACACCAGCCCAGTCCTGTGTTTGAAGTGAGATCACAATGGCGTCTCAGCCTTCGACTAGTGGTGTGAGAAGAAGACAGGGAACATGTGTTTGCAGCTTACATGAAACTGTTTGAACTAGTTCAAACTGTAGGATCAGACCTTGAAGATAATGAACACAATGATGACAAAGAATTCAGCCCATCTGAAGAGTGTGAAAGTGCATTTGAAAGAGAACATGGCGACAATCAGAGAGAGAGGAGTGGGTGGAGTCGGACAGTGGGATGGGGTTGCTCAGGGTGATGCATATGCAAATCAATCACCGACAGACCAGTGTGGGAAGATTTTCTCTGGTCCGTGGTAAGAGGCTGGCATGGAGATTTTTTCTTTTTTTCATCACTGTTTCCATATGCACACCAGCAAACACAAGTTTTTCATCACTGTTTCCATATGCACACCAGCAAACTGAAGTTGCAAGGCATGACAGACTACACCCCCTTGGATTTTTTGAACCAGATGAGTCTATGCTTTATGCCAAGGTATTTAGCCATTATTATTTACTTGTGGTGGTGGTGGCGGTGTGGTGGTGGTGTGTGTGCATGTGTGTGTGTGTGTGTACACAACATATATGTACATAAATAAATCATGTGTGAGTGTGTTTAAGTGTACTAGTGTGTGTGTGTGTGTGTGTGTGTGTGTGTGTGTGTGTGTGTGTGTGTGTGTTTCTTTTTCAACTCTGTGCATGTACATATGGGCAAATATGCTGAACTTGACAAATTTTCTTTTTCATTGACATGAAGACTGAGTAAAGCTGATATCTGATTATAATGCTGTTAGTTACTGAGACTTGAGATTATGATCCTGTTGTTAGTTTGACTTGATCACCATCAAAATGGATCCAGCTGAAATGAGGGAGGTCAGCATAAGGACAGGCAGGAAGATGAAGCCCAAAGCTGTCCAGGACTACATAGTCAACATGGCAGGAGTGGACCACAGTGACCAGCTCATGGCCAAAAGGTATAATTGGTGTTTGTTCATTTTTGATACTATAGAAACTTTCAAGTAGTCATTGTGTACATACTGCCAGCATTCTAAACTAGATTTGTATGCAAAAAGCCCTTTCTTCAAGAGAAGCATAGGTTCACACCTGTTTATATTTCCAACAAACCTCATGAATGATACCCCATCTTCCTGTGACTGCCAGAGTACTGAATAGAAAGAGCTTTGAAATTATGTACTTCATTTGTTTATATAGGTACACAGTTATTATGTGTCAAAATTTCATGAGTGTGTGTATAGCCATCATCTTTTATATTTTTTTCCAAATCTAAACAATTTGCCAGTCTTGTGAAGAATGCTGAACAACAAACTACAAAGTACTCTGTCATATTTTAGTTCTTTTGCTTAGCAAAAAGAACTGGCAGGTAGTAATTTACACTCTACTGGGTTTCTTAAAGTGATTTATGATGAAAATGGGCCTTTTTTTTTTTTTTTTTTTTTTAAACTGAGAAAATTTCACTTACATGCCTGTGTAACCAACTTATGTTTCACAAAACAAGAAAAAATACCTCTTCTCCATCCGGCAACAAAAAGAGTATGGCATATGCTACAGCTTTTAAAACTTAGTACTGACCCTGTTCAATCACATAACCATTGTGTGGCAAAATTTTGAGTGTTTTGGCTGTGGTGTAATTTTCTTAATGATTCTTTCTTTTAAATGTACACAAATGCCCATTATACAGAGGAATGCTGAATTTCATATTGGCCGATAGGGAGTGAGTTAAACACACACTGCACAGTTGAGTTTGTGTGTACAGTTTGCAGTTTCACTGCCTAGTTCAGACTACAACAAAAGGGCTGCCATAAATAAATATGAAATAAAAGTGTGTTAACACTTTCTAGAACTGACCTCAAACGCTACAAAAAATAAATAAATAAAAAAGGAAAAAAAAACAGTGGATAGTAAAGCTAAATAAAAAGAAAAAAAAACAACTGAAGACACAGTCAAACTCTTTGACTCAAAGAGTGTCAGAAAGAGTGACAAACAACAAGAAAATAACAGCACAGAATTTCCAGCAGACATTAATACAATATACTGAGAGAGCCCCTAGCATCTCATGGGGATTTACATCAGGCAGACAACACATGCTTGAACTGAATTGAACTATCACTCTTTCCACCATGTTAGAGTCCTGTAGATCTCACAACTGATCATTCCATTTGATCTGTTGACAGCCTATATGCACTGGTCACAGTGGACAACTTCAGGTTTTTTTCCACAACCTCTTTACTTCCTGGGTTTTCTTTACCTGCCAGGAGTTGGTTTTGAAGTTTCCACTGTCGACATCTTATCAAAGTACTATCAACGGAAGGTATTTGTTATGTATTGTTTATTCATATATCACCATTTCAATTAGATGCCTTCTCTTTCATCATGCTTGGTACATGTTTTGATGAGTCAATGTCTATCTGATTCTTTTTGAAGCCTCTTCATCCAACTTTGTGCCAATTCCAATCTGGGTGGGGTTAACAACAGCAACTGGCCACCCACACAGCAAGTCTATTGCCAAAGTAACCTCTGATCATGTCCATGACAATGTGTGGCTCCATGACCACAGACACCTCTGACCTGTCAGCGTTGACTCTGAAATTAACCCTTACGCTGGTTGTCATGGCCATCACTGGTTGTCGCGATATAAGTCGCGCTGTAGAGTGAGCCTTGCGAGCCTAGTTTCACCGACACACACAGATACGTAACTATGGCTCAGTGAGAAACTAATTTGCATGAATGAATGAGCAAGCCCGGAACATGGATTTTCTGTGATTTAGTTTAGTTTATGGTTAGCAGCAGCTTGTAATGTATAGCGCCACTCGACTAGTCTGGGCAAACAAAAATGGCGGTGTCCAAAGGAGAATGTCATAGAATTAGGAACTTGTTAGATGTTTTGCTGATTATCTTGTGGAAAAAGCAGGTGAAGTAGAAGGCATGGACATTTGAATGAACTGGGTGTGGTGGGTGACAGTTCTGATTTAGATCAAGCACCATATATTTGTGATTTTGGGATCAACACGGGAATGACTGGATGAGTGCCTAAGGGTGAGGGGAACTTCAAGATGCCATTCAGTGAGGAAAAAAAATCCTCAATGCAGCGCTTCCAGATGATCCTAAACCTTTCAAACGTAAACGATCATAGTGTGGGCTAGCTATTACATTTGTTGATAGTGATCATTTTGTGTGTGTGTGTGTGTGTGTGTGTGTGTGTGTGTGTGTGTGTGTGAGTGAGTGAGTGTGAGTGTGTGTGTGTGTGTGTGTGTGTGTGTGTGTGTGTGTGTGTGTGTGTGTGTTATCAGCACATTATTTCAATGGGAAAACTGAACTGTATCTTATTCATTCTTACCAGGATTACCTGCATGGAAAATGGGTATAATTCACACTGACTTTCCCTTGAAAAGGGCTGCAACTTATTTCTGAATACTGTGGAACATCACTCACTGGATTATTTGTGAAAAAGCTCTTGAGAATGTCAAGCAGGCTGTGCTACCTGGTTTTTTTTTTTTTCACATTCTACACAGGTATGCACCTAATCAAACACTCACAAGCACACAAGTTCTGTTTTATATTATTCTTTATTCAATTACTAACAGTTTTTATTCTGAATGTCATGTTCAAATACTAACGGCTGAAAAGTTATGCATATTATACAAACATAACAATTTTTTTCAGAATTTCCTTCTGTTAAGTCACAAGACAACACATTAAATAATATGTTTTGTTAAATAACCAGTTTAAGGCTTAAGACAGAAGCATCACATAACATTTTATCCAATACTCTTGGGACTTTCCAGACTGCAAACCCTGAAGACAGCATTATTTCCTCATTCGAAGAAAGTTGTTGGGGTGGTCTATACACTAAAGCAACCCTGTTCACAAGATCAGAGTAGATGGTCTCCAACTTATACAGAGGGTTATGCTTTTTTTTTTTTTTTTTGCTGTCCCAACCTCTGCGCCACCTCAGAAACAGTGCACCCCCACGCTGCTCATTCCGACACCCTGTCCACAGCCACAGCCCGGACAGCCCCGGCACCGGCAATCCACAGGGAGCAGTCAATGTCAACGTCAAGAGGCAACCCACCAGAGGAGACTCTGCACTGCTGCAGAGTCACTTCGGTGGTGTTCAGTGGCGCCTGTTCTGATCTAACATACGCAGGACACCACCTACTAAGCCCCCTACTGACGACAATAATTGCTTAGTCGCGGAGCCGGCGTGAGTGAGCTCTCCCTCTGGAGGGTGCCACCATGTCCGTCCAACGACAGCCCCCATGGACTCACCGATACTGGTGACCCCGACGGAACCAAACCAAAGCCACAGACATGGAGAGGACATCGAAATTGAGGTCACCATGAGAGCAGGGCATGAAGGGCCACAGAATTTGAGACATTTTTTTTTTTTATGCTGATCGATGAGAATGAGGATGATTAAGATGATGCTACGTATTTCCATTTCGTTCTGAGACTACATGACAGGGCTGTACTCTACGCTTCCTTTCATAATTTATCCCGGCGTCACCCAGCCCGAGAGATACAGGCACCTGCAGTGTTGGTCAGGAAATTTGAGCAACAACACTCTCAGAATTACATCCATTAAGTGGATGAAACTCGACTGTGTGGTCCCAGTCTTCCCAACTGAGTCCGCAGCAAACTCAACTCTGGGTAGGAGCCGGTCGGGGCAGAAAAACCCACATGACTCTGATGGGATTCGAACCAGAGGGTTATGCTTTGGCCGACCATGCCTCCCATGTTCTGCCTTGTTTGCATGATGAAAAATGTCAACAAGTTGGCTCTCTCTTTGGACACAAGTTTTCCGAATATATGCATATGTTTGTCTTTGTCAGTCATCCAGCATTCAGAAAAGTTCAACTGAAGGACGAGCACAATTCTTCTCGTCATGCACATAAACAATTCCATATCTTCCCAAGATGTTGGTTTCCAATGACAAAAACATTATTAAGGACCTATTTCACGCATGTCCACATGATCTGTATTATTTTTCTTGGTCTCAGGATCCACTGTCTAAAAAATCACTTAAAACAGCAAAAAATGAAATAGTCTAGTTTCCAGACCCTAATATCTCAAAGCTGGATCAGCAAACTTGCAAAGTTCAATTCCTGTGATGATTGCCCTCTCTCAAACTGTCAACTGAAAATGCTCAGATCTACCCCAATTTTGTCCATTTCTCTTTCGATTTCTCAAATCCTTTCTCACTCTGTTAGTATCACCAAGTAACTTAAGTCTCTGATTTCATTTTCAAATTATGGTAGATGCCATCTGCAAACCAGGTCAGATCATACAGTTGATATACAATACCTCCTTTCACCAAGTTTCCCGTAATACATCAAATTCAACGTTTTCTGATGATGTGATATGGCAAGAACTTACCCAATCTACCACATGCTTATAATAATGACAAGCTAATCATGTCATCTGTTTAAAATGCCAGACTGGTTTGGGCACAGTGTGAGTGAACCCATCCCAGAACTGCCCAGGAATAGCGCTAGTAGGGTTATTACTTTAAAAAAAAAAAAAAAAAAAAGAAAGAAAGTTTATGGCTGAGCCACATAGTCTGGATATAAACCCATCCTAAAACTGCACAGGCATAGTGCTACCAGGGTTACTATCTAAAACATTCTTTATAAGTGTTTTATGGCTGACAGACATTGACCTCATTATTCAGTGTGACACCAAACCCAGTTTGTTTTGTCGCCTGATGGTGTAATATGTGATGTGGTACGTCCCTTAGCTGGAAAAGTATGCAAATTGTAGATAATATCAAAATGAACATTAATCACTGACTTTGTGAAAGTAAGTGTTTAAGTACGAAGTGTCCGTTTTAGCGATCTATCTTAACAAGTTTTCAGTCTTTTTACCAAAAAGAGATTGCAGATGGTAGACCTTTACAGCATCGAAGATAAGTCACATGGCAAACAGAAACTGTAAAACTAAAAGTAAATACTATTAATACTGTGTGTGTCTCAGCAACCATCAGTCATGGATTTTGGGGTCAATAAGATAATGAAGCCCTTATAGAATAGTTTGTTTAGAGAGGTTCTACTGTATTCAAAAAGAAAGAATATCATAAATTATTAGTTGAGCATTTAACACAACCAAAAACATTTTTTACATGAAAGAACTTAACGGAACAGGTTTATTTAAAAACTGATTCTTGAACAATTCTATAAAGAATACTTGAAAGGTGTTGGCTAAAGGGTTAAGGCATCAGGACTGAGGGGTGAGGTTGTGGGCCTGGGACATATGAAGGACTACATACTGTAGTAGTGTATGAGAAGGAAAAAAAAAATGCCACACTATCTGATGTGAACAACCTCTGGCTCAGTTTCATAACATATTTGTTTCATAACTCTGAACACTGATAGCAGATGTACATTTATCTACCATACTTTAATAATTAAGTAATTCCAATGTTTCTTTCCAAATTAGAATATTCAGACTCCGAAGCCCAAAATGGATATGAAAAAAAGGACTGGTCACAGAAATCAATTAGCATGAGAGACAGAGGCTCAATCATCAGATCGCTTACAAGCAATGAGGAGAAAAGCAATGGGTCTGAAAAGAATAATACTGAAATTGCAAATTGTATGAGGGTCAGTCTCCTGAAAGGGGGTCGGCTTGTGTTACATAAAGGTCAAAAATTAATTTCTACTTTGACTTCAAAACCTAGCATAAATTGGATATTAGGTCCTTGGGTCAGTCTCTCTCTGGGGGGTCAAAATGGGGGGGGGGGGGGGGGGGGGGGGGGGGGGGGGGGGGGGGGAATTATATTCAAATGTGTGTGCTGTTCAATCTATTGTTTCATTTTACACATACTTACCTCAATATCATGGCACATACATTACATAAACACCATGCACAGAACAAACGCTGTTGATCGCTTGGCTGTAATTAAAGAATATGAGAATGTGACTGACAACGCCAATTTTGTGCTGTCGTTTTGTTACATGAGTTTGTGTATAACTTTCTTTTCACAAATGATGCATGAAAACCACTAATAAAAGGAATTAAACATGATGAATTGCACGTTTTATGTTTGAATCAGTGTGTGTGTGTGTGTGTGTGTGTGTGTGTGTGTGTGTGTGTGCGTGTAAATAACAAAACAAGTTTGAGGCATTAAGGAAAAATGCACCTAAAGATTTCACCTCTTGGTCATAACCATCGGCGTCAACACGTCAGTTGTTGGAAATCTAACGCGGATGAATTTATATGTGCAACAGAGTTGACTGACTTACAAGAAACAAAAAATGAGGAGTAAATCAGTGAAATCTACAATTTATTTGGTCCTGAAGATTAAGAATATGATTCTAAGACTGATTTAAAGAATGAATGTCAATTTTGTGTCAACAACTTGGGTTACGACCAAGATATCTGTTAGACTACTTTTTGAATGTCGCAAGGCTATTCTTAACTTCTGGAGACTGCAGAATCGCGGAAGATTATGTTTTACAGCCTGTGTGTGTCAATACAACACTTGTGATTGGCTGGAAAAGTGCGCCGAGCTAAAACGGCAGTGTCCTCCATTCAGACTCTAGTTGCAACCGGTGTGTTTCAACAACAGGGTCCCAAGTGAGAGTGTCTGTAGCAGCAAAGCAGGGCAAATTTGAATGTTTGGAGCAGGTACGTGGTCATTAAAAGTGGATCATGTTACTTATATATGAAGTATTTATGAAACTGGATATTACAGCTGACAACATGGTATGTCTGAACAAAGATTTGTGAAAATTCCAAAGCCAGACCTTTCGACTCAAAGCCACATGGGACCAAAGCGCAAAAACGTTGTGATTCGTGAGATGGCTATTCTTTTTTCATCAATTATAGATCAGTCTTACTTTAGCAGATTGTATGATGAATGAAAAAAGTTTTGTAACTAACCTAGCATCCAAACGGATTTGATTTTCTTGCACAGTCAAACCTCTATTATAAGACCTTCAAAATGTCCAGAACATTCGGTCGTAAACTGGAGGGGTCTTATAATGGAGGTAGGCACCGACAGCTGTAGAAACAAACACTTTCTCACAGATGAATTCTCCAAGCACAAAAACTCTCAACACAACTGAATGCATATTGAATCTTTGAATCTGGGTCTTGCCACTTCATAACTTGATGTTACTGGAAAAATGAATGAAGTGCAACATTTTTTTTCTAAAAAAAATGGACACACTAGACCTAAAAAAAATTCTGAAAAGATACACATGCAGACAAACCACACAGAGAAAAAGAAACACACACACACACACACACACACAAGGCAATGACATTTCATTTTTTGTATTTATCAAACAAGTGTTGTATTGTATCATCTGGTAATTAATCAGCTGAATGTTGTATCATATCATCTGGTAATTGATAAGCTTCATATGCTTCAAAAGGCAAAATTCGAGACATGCACACGCTAAAGAGACGAAAATTCTGAGATATTAATCTAAAATAGTTTTGGTATGCATGAAAATGGTTATTTAGTCAGTGTTAAGATAATGTATAATGAGAGATGAATTTCATTTCACTTTGCCACTTTTTACAATTGCAAATTATTAGACACATAAAATTATTAGACACATGCATTCATATTTTGTTTTTTAGGTGCTTCCATGATAAAAAAAACTCGGGAACTACAGATCAAGTGGCTGAAGTCACGCAGCAATTACTACACCTAGCCTGACAAAGACCTCATAACTTGGGCGGAAGAAAAGGATGTGGTCAAGATCATGCAAAACCCTGATATTACTGCCAGATGACATTACTCTTTCTCAAAATGACTTTGTTCTTGTTGACTTTGCAGGAGGAGGATAATGTGGCATTTCATTAAGTGTTCTGTTGATTTTTTTTTAAATTGTGTGCGATGTCTCAAACACAAATAGTTTTTTTTTTTTCCTTTCTTTTAATTTTTTTTAAAATTTAATTTTGTTCATGTTAGATTTTTTTTTCACAGGAAAAAGTCAAAATAATCTTTTCTTCTATAAGTGTTCTTTAAGGTATGTAATGTCTGTGTTAGAACCAAAACAAAGAGTGTGCTGTCCAGTGTTACAACCAAGATGTGAACATTTTGTTGCCTGTATATCGGACACAAAGGCAGTTAGCATTTTTTTTTCTAAGTTAACCCTTTCACCGCCAGACATTCTATTTTGCATAAATCCCCATTGCCAGCCATTTTTTTAAAAAAAAGCTCTTACCAACATATGTGAAACGCAGATATCTCTGGAACTAAACAACCAATTCTCATGTTATTTTTTTGTAAAATGGAGAAGATACACTGTACTTTTATTATATCATAACATGTTAGTAATGGTAGGTCAACAACAATTTCAAATTTTTAGTAATTTCAAGTGCAAAAACCAAAAAAAAAAAAAAGCAAAATAAAAGAATGTTATGTTTCTTCTTTTGCTCTCAACAGTAATATTTTTTTAAAACACAAAGTTATTCATGTGCCTGTTGGTCTCTGAACCCTTGAGGATCATTCAGCTGATCATAAAACCCACTCAAACATGTCTCTGCTGCTCTCGCCTCTCAAATATCAGTTGGCCATGCCCCCTTCAAGCTCGACCAGCAAGAGTCGGCCCACAGCGTGTGTGTGAAGTTCATTGCCTTAAGTCTTTGTTCATTCCCTCACATAGTTAGTGAACAGTCAATCGGTTCTGACTGGCTCTTCAACACCAGAACACTGGGGCACACGCGGTAGTAAGTGGGCATCTAGTCTTCTCTCTCGTCACCTGTCTCTCCCAACCATTTGGCCACGGTCGGTGGTGTAAGGGTTAAACCATTGTCTGAAACCAAATCAGGTGGTGTTATTGCTGGCTGTTCAAATTCATGCACAGAAGCTTGCTTCTCTGCCAACTTTGCAGCCTCCTTCATCTGTTTTTGCTCTTGTCGTTGGTGCCCTCCTTTTTCTGTTAACATCTGCCTTTTTTTTGAGGAGTCCAGTTAGCCCGTTCTCTTTGCTTGGACAGCTTCCATTGTTCTCTCCTCTTATTTTCACTACCCTCATCTTGGCAAGTTTTCATTTTATTTGTGCTGCCATGTAATTTTTCCTGCTTCTTCCTCTCCCTCATTTTGGCCATTCTCATCCTGGCCATTTCACCGTTTCTTTTCCTTTTCTCTTCATCTGCCATTATTTCCTGTCTGTACAACTGGCATTTTTTCTTGTTTTTTTTCTACATGTTCTGCATACTTTTCAGCATTCAGCTTAATTTTCTTTCTGTAATCTTTGTTTATTTCCCTTGCTGTTTTTTCTTTTCCTACTTTTGGGTGGGGTAGGGGATGATGGAGATGGAAAGGACTGGGAGGGGATCGTGGGATGGGATGCCTCAGAACCAAGCGGTGGCTGGCTTGGTGCAGCAGACACTTGTTTCTGCTTCAGGCGTGTGCTCTTCCTCAGAGATCCTTCCCCTTCTTCCATGACTATAATAACAAAAACCTCATGCATTAGTTCTATAATATTTGACCTCATGTGCATAGATGCCAGATTTATTTTATGTATTTCATTGTTATACAGCAGACAAACTGTGAATACAGCAGTGCGACAAAGCTCAGGAACCTAGATCTGAATGTTCTTTCACATGTGTTAAGGAGACTAAAATAGGCCGTAATTCCTTTGTGAAAATACTGAGATTTTGAAAAAAAAAAATTCATTATTAAAAAAAAATAACAACCACTGCGCGTCTACAATCATATTTTTTCATATTTGCTGTGGTCATAACATAGACACTGAACATTCTGGTGTCATGGTTACAACCACGATATCAAATTCATGCTTTCCCCAATTCAAAAATAATACTGTACAAAGAGTTAATAAAATGAATGAAGAATTGTCTGAAAATTGTCAAATGGGGTATAACATATATTGAACTAAATTAATTTTTTTCAAATATTATAAAAAAAAAATAAAAATTTTAAAAAAGGGCAAAATCTGTCGGCAGCTCTTGGTCATAATGCAACTGATCAGCATTACATCAGGTTTACGGCCATCTTCATCTTCATCCGTATAGTGTCCTCAATCAACAGGCTGATTATTCCAACACTTGTAACGGAGGGGCAGGCGCACAAAAAAACAAACAACAAACAAACCAACAGCTTATGACTACTGGTGGAGTTTATGAGCTCCCGACATGAACACGCCCAAACAGCAGCAGCTCCAACAACAGCCTCAGTCAGTGAATTGTTCCACACAGGGATAGTTCATGGGAGAACGAATAACTTCGGTAGTCCTGTTGACACTGAAGTCTAGCAAGCTGCTCTGAGTGTGCTCTTCTGTCCCTCTCCTTAGATGCTCTCAACTTCGGCTGCTAGGATTTACGAATTTTGCCAAAATCCACCTGGACCATGTTGTTAATGATTTTGTACATCATGGTGAGCCTTGCGATCTTACGTTGGCTTTGTAGGGATGCCCATCCGAGGTGGTGTAACATGTACGAGACGCTAACGGTTTCTTTTGTAGCAATTTAAAACGAAACGTGCTGATCTTCGTTGTATAGCCTCAATTTTTGTGATCTGTCCTTTGTACAGGTCCCACTCAGTACTTGCGTAGTCGAGAACAGGCCGCACCATTGCCTTATAGCTCTCTCTCTTTGAGTCTGATGTTACTGACTCTGAGCTTTTCTTCAAAAAACCCTAATGTTTTTTTGTTGTTCGTGATTTGTGAACATGGAGGTCCTATCTAGGTCTTGCGTGACTGTGACCACCAAATACTTCACCGAGGTGACATGGGCAAGACTCTGGGTTGTGCACCTGGTACGATGGTGTCAGCAGCTTCTTCTTCTCTCTCTTGGGACTGATAACCAGGAGGGTGGTACATTTCCCGGGGTGGAATGACATATCCCAATTTCTCTCCCATTTCTCTAACTGTTGGAAGTCTGTCTGTAGTTGGGCCTGGTCTTGGCCTGCTGTTATTGACCTGTAGACGACAGTGTCATCTGCTAAAAGTCTCGTGGATGAGGAGATAACTCCGGGCAAGTCGTTTATGTAAACCAAGAACAAGATTGGCCCAAGAACGGAGCCTTGGGGTACTCCAGATTTCATGGCAACTGAGTCTGACTTCATACCGTCAGCCACCACAGCCTGCTTCGGGTCTTGTAGAAAGCTTCCGATCCATCTGTTAACATGGCCTCGAACTCCATAATGGTGCAGTTTATGCAGGAGGAGGGAATGATTAACCTTGTCGAAGGCTTTCGCAAAGTCCATTACCACGATGTCAGTTTGCTGGCAGGCTTCCACATTCTCTCGTCAGCTCCTCCATGAACTCCCAGCAGCTGGGGTTTTGCAAGATCTTTTACGACGAAAGCTGTGCTGCCTGGCAGAAAGGATGTTGTCGTTCTCTAGATGGTCCATGAGTGAGCTGACAATGACATGTTCCATGATCTTCCATGGGATGCTGGTCAATGATACTGGGTGATAATTAGCTAGATCGTAATGTTCGCCCTTTTTCAAAGACTGGGGCAATGTTGGCTGATCTCCAGTCTTCTGGTACGATGCCTGTGTCCATGGAGTTTCTGAACAGCAGTGTCAGGATGGGAGCGACAAGTCTTTTGATAAAGCAACTGAAAAAATTTAATCTGCGCTTATAACATGGCAGGTATATCCAGGTGTTTTTAGTCAGATAATTTTACAAAAAAAAAAAGAAAAAGAGATAACATTTTTCACAGCCCTTCAATGGAGAGAGCGCATGCACAGAAGTCAACACCACTGGAAATTTTTCTCTGAGACAGAAATTAAGAAATCTATGATTTAACCACAAAATTAAGCCACCAAATTGTAGAAAATTACAGCGCTAAACATCTGGCCACTGAAATCAAAGGCAACTTTGCTTTTCCACCACAAAATTAGTGTAAATACCAAGAAGTTCAACCTACTCAATGTAAAAAAAACTCCTCTATAATGGAAGCGTGAGCTTGTCAGATTACTGACATTCATAAACTATGGTGGACAGAAACATTGCTTAGGTGAAGCTCCTACCAAGGCATCATGTCGAAATGAAGTGACTGGAAAATGACTGTGTTAACAACTGGTGGTGTTTCTGCTGTTTGTGTTCTATGCGCACACCTTGTGCTGGGAGCTGGAGAACACCATTTTTTTTTCGCACACCCACACCCCTTGCAGCATGCAGGAACGTTAGGAAAGCCCTAAAACCTGCCTTCGACACAGACAGGTCAGTGCTGTTTTGCTACTTTCATTGACACCAGCTGGAGATGTCCATGCAAACTCGGGTCCACACCCCCCCAAATTTTTCCCTGTGGGGTGTGCGAAAGGAATGTGTCAATACTGTCATGGAATGACCCTGGCATCGCAAGCGATGACTGCAGTATCTGGTATCACAAGAATTGCACTGAACTCTACACAGCTGACTTCAGCCTTCTGAAAAGACCCAGTATCAACTGGATTTGCAATAAATGCCACAGTTCAAACCCTAGCATTTCCACCTTCCAAAGTTACTCTCTAAGCACGTCAAACTACTACCACCCCTTGTCAAACCACAGTATCAACTCATTCAACTCATCAAACCACTTAAGTCCCCTGAAAACCAGGGGACAGGACAGTAAGTGAGCTTTCCAGGAAACCGCCCATAGTTTAAAGTTAGACGGCCCACAGGATGAGTCGCAGCGTCCCAAAAGCCACCAGCAAACCACAGAAGCAGAAGCACAAAGGAGAATGACAAAAGTGATGTCACTCCTTTTTTGAGGCACCCAAGAAGCGGAACCTCCAAGTCTTGAACCTAAATTTCCATAGTATAGTCAACAAGAGAGTGGAAATCATAGCCTTGGTTGACTCATCATATCCGAGATGTGATATTCGGATCAGCCATGGATAAAGACAGGCATAGGGGAAAACGAGGTCTTTCCAGAAAAATATGAACCATATAGAGAGGACAGGACAACACTAGCTGGAAGCGTGTTCATCCTTATACACAAAAGCTTAACCTCATCAGCCATACCTGAACTAAAAGGAGCTTGTGAGATGGTTTGAGCAAAAATCAAACTTCAACAGAGTAAAGAGTTGCTCGTTGGGTGCTTCTAAATGCCACAACGCTCTACCTGGGACTTGATGGAACTAGATCGGACATTACAGGTTACCGGGAACTCCAAACAGCAGCAGATTCTGCTTGCGGGTGACTTAATTGTCTGGACAATGACTGGAACACAGCTACTGTGAACCCAGGAGCCCCAGATCTCCAGATCCAGCAGAACCTGATAGACTTGACAGCAACAGCACAGCTCACACAGGTACATGACGAGCCCATGTGGGAAAACCAACATATTGGACCTTGTCTTCACGACAAATCCATCCTTCTTGAAAGGCACTGCTTCAGTTCCAGGAATATCAGACCATGAGGCAGTAGTAACAGATTTTGATAACCAGCCACAGCGACTGAGGGGCAAACCTAGACGCCGCTATTTGTACTCTAGAGCAAACTGGGAAAACCTAAATGCAGTGATGGGCATATCACAAAGAGGATCAACAACATGGATGAGGAAGGAGCCAGCATAGACAACATGTGGACTGACTTCAAGACGTTGCTGCTCTCAGCCATGGAAGAAAACATCCCCTCATACATACAGCGGAGAAACCACCGCTACCAATGGATCAACAAAGAGGTCAAATGCCTGCTCAGGAAGGAGAAAAGATTATGTAAGCAAAGCAAAGAAGACCAGAAAATGGGAGGACTACAGATATTTCCAAAAAAGAATGCAGGAGACAGATGAGAACTATAGAGTCAAGAGACGGATGAGAGCTATAGAGTGGGAGTACATCAACAACACAATAGAAGAAGGACTCTGGAATAACAACACGAAGCTCTTCTGGAACTACGTCAAGTCTAAACGCCACGACAGAACTGGTGTGGCACCACTGAAGAAAGGCACGACCCTCCAGAGTGATGGCGCGACCAAGGCATAGATCTTGTTGAATCAGTTCAAACCTGTCTTCACACCAGATGACGGGATGCCACTTCCCAAGATGAATGGGGCACCCTTTCCAACTTTGGATGAGCTCATCATCGATACAAACGGCGTAGCCAAGCTGCTGAAGAACTTGAATACGGCAAAAGCATGTGGATTGGATGGAATACCAGACAGAATCCTCAAGACCTGCGCTGACGCCATCGCTCCTGCCCTGACCTGCATCTAAAGGCGCTCCATACACACCAGCCAGTTCCCAGAGGATTGGCTGTCAGGAAACATCTTAACAGTTTTCAAGAAAGGAGACAGAAACAAGGCAGAGAACTACAGGCCAGTTTTCTAACTTCAGTGGCCTGTAAGTGTAAACTCCTTAAAAACACATCATCTGTCATCACCTTTGAAACCATATGGAGAAGCACAACATACTGACAGACAGGAACCACAGTTTCAGATCTGGCTACTCCTGTGAGACTCAGCTAATTACCACAATGCATGATCTCTTCCAGTCTTAGACGCCGGGAAGCAAACCGATGTGGTGATACTATACTTCAGTAAAGCCTTTGACACAGTACCTCACAACAAGTTACTCCACAAACTCGACCATTCTGAAGTACAAGGACCTATTCATGAATGGTTTACCAACTTCCTCACAAAAAGGAGAATGTGTGTGGTCCTGGAGGGAGAGGCATCAGGCGAGGTAGCTGTCGACTCTGGTGTCCCCCAGGAAACTGTGCTGAGGCCACTCTTCCTGTGCCCATACCAGTTACCTACTGGAAGCAGTGAAGTCAAAAGTACGACTCTTCATGGATGACTGCCTACTGGACTGCAACATCAACACCCTTCAGGACCACATCACCCTGCAGGATGACCTGAGACACCTTTAGGACTGGGCCAAGAGATATGGGATGCGCTTCAACGCACAGAAATGTTACATCCCCTTCTCCCGAAGCAAGTCAACCAACATGTACAGCGTCAATTGAGTCTTCCTGAAACAGGTTCAGCAAAATCCATACAGGTCTAGGAGTGCTCATCTCAGATGATCTAAAATGGGAACAAAACAGCACCAACATCTCTCGAAAAGCCAGATCAACCGTGGGCTTCCTATGCCAGAATTGCCAAAGGACTGCAGGCACCTGGCTTACATTGCACTAGGAGATCCAGACTAGAAAATGCAGCAACAGCGTGGGACCCATACTACCAACAGGACATAGAGAAGTTGGAGAGGGTACAGAGACAGGCAGCACTGTCCATCACAAAAGATTACAGGACTAGAGACCCAGGTTACATAAGCTGAATGCTGCGGGATTTGAATCTCCCCCCACTGGCTGATTGTCGCAGACAGACACCACCAGGCCTGATGTTCAAGATAGCTGGAGATCTCATCCCTGCCACTCCCCCTCAAACTTCCTGACCCCTGTGAGTGCTGGCCGCAGATGGACACGACCCGCCAAGTATGAGGATTTCGAAGTCTTCAACATCATTGAACGCTGCGTGGTCAGAAACACTTGTGGCTTCCAGCTACCTTTCAGTAACACAGAATAGCATGCATATTCCTTCTTCGTACAGACAGTGGTGTACTGGAACTATCTAGAGGAGGACATCGTCAGAGCAGGCTCTGCCAGCAGATCAGCGCTTGACAGATCAACATTGCCTGCCTCCTAAGCATCTTGACAGCAGATGAGATTTTAACCAGTTTTCAAACGTGTACACATCTGTTGTGGCTACTCATCAAGACCTGAACCTGTACAGAAGATTGTTAGGACAAAGTGGTGACACTGTAAACTATTTTTGCGCTTTCCCTGTTCCTTTTGTGCATATAGCTGTTGATTGGCTCCTGTGACATATGCATCCAGATCCAGATCCTGAGGAGCCTCTCGTTTGTAACTTGACTCCGTTCTCTAAGATGTCAAGTTTACGACCATGACTACAACAATATCCTGCACTAATAATTCAATCTGCAATAATCATAAGGCAGAAATTTGCATACAAATGATATCCAATTCACTAAATGGAATAGATGCAGACGCTGCAAACAGTAAACACTGCAATTAATGAGAAAATGACAAAAAATTCTGTTCAATGCTCTGCAAAAGCCTCTCATTTGTATCATGGCACCGATTTTGTTGACATCGAGTTTACGTCCAAGGGTTTTGCCACATGATGCTTGTTTTCAATCAGTTAATACAAGAAAATCAAATCCTTTTGAATGGTAAGTCAGTTACAAAACATTTTGCATTCATCATACAATCTGCTAAAGAAAGACTGATCTACAATCGATAAAAAATAGCCATCTCATTCATCATACAATCTGCTAAAGTAAGACTGATCTACAATCGATAAAAAATAGCCATCTCACAAGTCACAACATTTCTGTGCTTCGCTCACACGTGGCTTTGAGCCGAAAGGTCTGGCTTCAGAATTTTCCACAAATCATCGTTCAGACATATTATGCTGTCAGATGTAATATCCAGTTTAATAAATACTTCATATATATGAATAATGATCCACTTTTAATGACCACTTACCTGCTTTTAAACATTCAAATTTGCCCTTGCTTTGCTGCTACCGACACTCTCACTCAGCACCTGCTGTATAAAATGGCAGGTCGTAACTGGTGTCTGAATGGAGGATACTGCCGTTTACTTTTACCTCGGCACACTTTTCCAGCCAATCACAAGTGTTGTATTGACACACACAGGCAGCTATCTTCGCCCCCGCCTTGCGACGTTCAAAATGTAGTCCAACAGACAGCTCGGTTGTAGCCCTAATCGTTGATGCCAAATTGACAATCATACTTGAAATTGATCTTAGAATCGTATTCTTCATCTTCAGGACCAAACAAATTGTAGATTTCACCAATTTTACTCCTCATTTTTTATTTATCATAAGCCAGTCAACTCTTTTGCACATGTATATATGATGTCAATCCGTGTGGAATTTCCAACAACTGATGTGCTGATGCCGATGGTTGCGACCAAAGGTGAAATTTTTAGGCGCATTTTTTTTTCTTAATGCCCAAAGCTTTTTTTTTGTTATTTACACACATTCACTCTGATTCAAGCACAGCACTTCTAATTTATCATGTCTAATTCCTTTTATTAGCAGTTTTCATACATCATTTGTGAAAACAGTTATACAAACTCATGTAACAAAATGGCAGCATAAAATCAGCGTTGTCGATCACATTCTCGCGATTTTTTTATACAACCAAGCAATCAACAGTGTTGGTTCTGTGCATAATACTTATGTAATGTAAGTGCCATGATATTCAGGTCATTATGTGTAAAATGAAACGATAGATTGAAAAAAACACACGCATTTGAATAATCACACCCCCATCTGACCCCTTCCCAGAGACTGACCCATAAACCCTGTCATTCTGAAGGCTGTCTGCTCTTCCATAAAATTTTTCTTAGAATTTTCTCACGTCTGATGTAATCTTTCTCTCATGCATGCAAACAGAAATATGCGCAGAAATGAATATATGCTGAACAATGAAGGAAGCCTACCTGTGCTTGTAGATGGTACCGGTGGTGTGTTGGTTGACAGTCCTGGCACTGGCTGTGAAACTGCTGTCAAATTCAATTCTGGAGTTGCATGCAGCAAGACTGGGTAAGGCTTAAGCTGCATTTGATGCCCTTGAGTTCCAGTCATAAAAGATGTCACTTCATTCTGACCAACATGATCCAATGATTCCATGACAACACTACTGAAGTCAGGAGCTGCAAGATCTGAAACATGAAACATTATACAATTTAGCACAAAACATCTAATAAAATACTTACAAATACAACTGTATTCATAATACCAACTGTACACAATAATACAGCATAACTCGGTTCTTCATTTACAGGGGGTGCAATTATTGCAGAATTCTTTGTAAATATGCATGCAATTTACCGATATAGCCTGCATCCTCATGGACACATTCTTGAGACTGCTGCCTCCGCAGTGAGAATTCTGTCGCGTTTCATGAATCAACGCTTTCTCACCCCCTTTATGTAGCAGCGCACGGTACTCAGTGAACTGAGTGATGGTAGCGAGATAGAAAAAGGCATGAACTTGACAGTTGTGTGATTGGTTGAGCACACAATCAATATTGGTTCTACTTTGCAACTAGCCTGACGAATCTCATGTTCCCATGCGCCAAAGTGCATGTTGGCAAAAAGCTTGAATGGAACCGATTGTTTTTAAGCTTGGATGAAAAAAAGGCTTGTCCATTTTTTTCATTTTTTCTTATTCATGTAAGATTTCCGTTCAACAGTGAATGGAATTGTCAAACTAATTAAGTACTCTGCCAGCTGACAACTACCCAATGCTCTTGACCAATGACTTTAAAACTCATAAGGAATTACGCTGAGTGTGTTGACTAAGCCTGACAAAAGCTGCATAAACTAAAGTATAAATTTACAAACTGGCAAAATCTGGTGCTGTCACAGGATAAAGAAGCTACTCTTGGAAACCCCTAAATTCATGAATGTCTTTGCAGAGACAGTTTTGTCACTCTGGCTGAGTACTGGTTGTTTTTGCTAGCCATGGATGCGTTGAACAGAGTAAGTTTTTCCAGCATGATTTCACTGGTCAATCAGCCATTTGTCCAAAGGTAGATGTCACACAGAAACATAACTTGCAAGATCATTGCACAAACATAGGCACAATGGAAATACAGTTCCATGCTGCTGAAAAAATAACTGCTGTAAAGGTTAGAAACTGAAATATGACGGTGTGATATATGCAAGTCTTTCAACTGAACGGCTTGATCATCCATGAATTTCCTCTAACTGATATGGACAATGATCCTCTTTCAGCAAAACAGAAGACACTGTGAATTTCAAAGACAATACTGTTTTGTAAGCCGACAGATAATAGGGGATACTGGCACAGTCTTGATAATTTATCATGCTATCACTGGAACCTGATACAGTCTCATGCAGTCCTAGGAAAATGAGTCATGGGGGGGAAGCTCTCATCTGAGGCTGTTGGGTATAAACTGTACTGCTTCAGATCGAGATAGTACCAGCCCTGGTCTTGGTTCTGCTGACTTTTGAGCGCTAGAGAGTTTATAATTCAGCAAACACTCACATTTGAAAAAAAAAAAACAAAAAAAAGGCTAACTGGACAACTTGAAAACATGTCATGCTAAAGCAGCCGAACGTTGACACAAAAATTCACGAATATCACTGATGTTCACAAGACTTTCACTCAATGCATAAAGTGACTGAGTAAAAGCGTGATGCACGTGCTTTCACAGACGGATAGGCTACATTTGTAACCTGGTTAGCTGGTCCATTCGTCATAAATTTTTTTATACATGTACCTTTCTTGCAATGGTCAAAATCGACCTGTGGCCCTTAACTTGTTGTGACTAGTATATATGCTTACCATGTCAAACTATAGCAAGTTACAAGCAGTTCTAGACTAGTTCAGTTGCTGCTTTGATCAATTTTTTACAACTCACACAGCATAAACATGTCCTACAAATGCGACTTACACTTCCAGCCCAGATGCACGGCTATATCTACGTCGTTCCATTCTATGACTACATTAATCTTACAGCTGGAAGAGGAGCATGATCCTTTAGAAGTTGAGCAAGTGCACTGATTCTTCAGCACAGTGTATTTCAAGCAATAGAAACAGGCCCAGCAAACAAGCTGTCTTGGCTTTCTGGCCTTAACTATGTTAAAAATTTACTATTTTAATCTATAAATGGTTATAGCGCTTTTTTTTTTTCTTACAGTAAGTATACTGTGTATACACCAACAACAAGAACTTGAATTGATTAATCACCAAATGCCAAAATTTCATATATATAGTTAGTAGACATCTGTCCTAAACAATTTTCAAAGACAAAGTTTTCTGTGCATATTTTCACTCTCAATGAAGTTAATTCCAAATAGTTCAACCATCTGTCAGCTTATCAATTTTTCAAAAATTTAATCAGCATGTGTTTCTAAAAGACCATTTTTGTCAAAAATTTCTAGTCACTGCTGTCTCATTAGTTCACAAATTTATAGTTCAAGTCTGTGCCATATTTCATGTTAACCATCTTTACTTTGAAAACTGTCAATCTTTCTCAGTAACTAACGTTTACAAAATATTGTCAAACAATTTGGTTGCTCTCCTCAGACCTTTTTTTTTTCTTAATTGTAACTGACAGTCTTTCTAAAACAAATTTCTCGATCAAGGTTTCAGAATGCTCCCCAGGGCCTAGCCTGTATAAAGAACACTCAGGTAGGGTGTCCAAATGAAAACTAAAGGGAGAAGGGATATAAATCCTGTCCCTCTACATGCTTAAAATTCAACTATGGATATCAGATGTTGCTAAAACGTTAATTTGAATGGCAGTTTTACCAAAATGCACCTATTAGTGGTTTACACCATCTTAAAATTTTTTATCTGTGTTGCAGAAAATAATATTCTTTTCTTCTCACACACAAAAAAAAAAATTATATATATGTGAATCAAGAAAAAAATTAAGATGAATACCTCTCAGGTTAAGTGTAAAAGGAGGATGTGAGGGGATGGGGATACACATTGAAAGAAGGTAAGAGAGAAGGCCCAGAAAAGCATGAAATGGAGAGTATTTTTCTTTTTTTTTTCCATCATCTAGATCCTGTAGCATAAAGTCTTTTTCTTCACAGTTCACTGTCCATTATTACATGCTAAACATTCAGGATGCCTCATCTAAAAAATTCGGTCTTACCTTCTGCTGACGTTTCTACTACAGAGCCCTGGTATACTGGCAAATCATCTTCTGGTTCCTCCTTGATTTCTACAAGAAGGGGATCTGGCTGCTCAGACTTTAAATCCTCTTGACTGGTGCGTCTGCGTTTTGCAGCAGAGGTGATAAGTCCACAAGAACTTTTACGTCGTCTGTCTTGACTGCTCGGCACACTGTTTGACACAGTCCGCCAAGATTCCTTGTCAATATTTAGCACTGATGTGGATTCATGGGATATATCTGAGTTATTTGAGTAGGAAGTGTCAATTTTTTTCTTTTGTATTTACTGCTGCCGAAGTGTTATTAATTGTATGGGTGTGAGAGGTGACCTGAGAAACACTTGTGAAGCTAAAACTTTCTGAATCATCTACCCTTGGCACATGATGAGATTTACGACGACTACTGTTTGTACTGCTACTTTTTGGAGTTAAAGCACTTTCCGGCTTCTCTGTCAAGTCCTCACTGGTCAGACCACCTGGTGGCTTGGAATGATAGCTGTGGCTAGAAAACAAAGTAGCATCCTCACCAACAGCCTTGCTAACTTCTTCTGTCAGTACATAGTCCAACTTGACTTTGCGATCAATATTCAAATGAATATGGCCAACAACTTCAACGGTGGAAGAGAAGTCAATGTAACCATTGCACAGAGCCTGCACAGACTTCACAAGTGAAGTAATGAACTGGTTGGCGGTTGGCTCATCCATATTCCGTCTCAACACTGTTTCTTCGTTGTCCACACCTGTAAACAGAGTGATAATCATGTTTGGTCCGTAACATACAACTCCAATGTCTGCATGATCACAGTGGCAACACCAATACATATTCTCATCTAAATATCAAACGCATACCAAATATCTAAATTTAAATGAACTGTTTCAAGCTCATAGCTATACAGAAAATGGTTCTTATCACAAATCAACAAAGAAAGAAAGCTGTTCGATGTGTGTGTGTGTGTGTGTGTGTGTGTGTGTGTGTGTGTGTGTGTGAGGGAAGGGGAGGGGGTGTCAGCATGGGGGGCAAAGAAAGTGCTTGTGGCTTGGGTGTTTCTATCAAAGCTTTGATTTGTGGAAGTGTCTTTTTAATTTTGTTTGTAACAGACGCCAGAAATTTTGTTTTGTTTTCTTTATCAACACTATCAATTCCTGGCAAACTCAAATTTTTACTGGAACCCTGGTTCCAGTGACATTTTGTTTTGGCTCAACACTAAAACTCTGTTCAACACTTTGGCAAGTCCTGTTGGCTTGGTAACTTTCCCCCCTCTGTAAACAACTTTAGCAAGTGAAACCACTTATCATCAAAGGTTATGTACACTTGCTGTGTGGTAAGACTTGTAGTTGTACTTTAGTAAGACTTTACGTATGAATCAGAGCCGTAAGTATAACCAACAACTGCATCAAGGAAAAAAAATTGCAACCCCACTTTTCTTCAATGTTTCACTATATCTGCACTAGTTCACTGCATATATTATCCACAATTTTTGGGAGCCATGAAGTGTTCTACTCTTCTTGCCACTTTCACTTACAGTAATTATAGGTTGCACAAAGAGGCACACTGAAATGTCACACACACGATAAGAATACTGAAACAAGAAGGCTGATTTTATCCACATAATGGATGCAACCTACAGTGTAGCATCAATTTTATCAGAAACACTGTACATGCCTGTATCTCACAGATACCATCGTAAGATATAGAGTACAGCCTTGTCATGTTGTCTTAGTCCAGAATGGAACTCTAGCGCATCATCCTCTTCACTCTCACTGATCATCATTTTCAAAAAGGTTTTAAGTTCTGTGCCCTTCATGCCCTCCTTTCATAATGACCAAGTTTTGTATTTCTTCTCCACATCATTGCCTCTTACGATTTTCAGAATTAGCAAGTTCATGGTAACTGTTGTTAGATTGACATGGTAGCATGAGACCCTCAAGAAGAACATTCATCCTGGCTCTGCAAATAAGCAAATACTGTCATTTTGTGGGAGCTTTATAGGAGGTGCTTTGGTGAGAATGGGAATGAGGGGTAGTGCATGTGTAACAGTCAGAAATACTGTGGGAGAGTTTTTATATGCTTTCGTGTGTGTGTGTGTGTGTGTGTGTGTGTGTGTGTGTGTGTGTGTGTGTGTGTGTGTGTGTGTGTGAGCACACATGTGTGTATGTGTGAGTGCACGTGTATATGTGTGCGTGCACATGTGTGTGTGTAAATCACCTTTTATGTGCAAATGCAAGCACACGCAAGCAGGTGCACATGCAAGATAGTGCTAAACTGTAAGTGTGTGTGTGTGTGTGTGTGTGTGTGTGTGTACATGTGTGTGTGTGAGTGTGTGTGTGTGTGTGTGTGTGTGTGTGTGTGTGTGTGTGTGTGTGTGTGTGTGTGTGTGTCTGTCTGTCTGTCTGTGTGTGTGTGTGCGTGCATGCATGAAATGAATCTGTGGTTGCTGAAATTGATATGTTTAGGGATTTTTTGCTGAAATTGATATGTTTGGGGATTTTTTCTATCTCAAATTTCTTGCCACTTCAGTAGCATTGTGCCCACACCACTGGTTCCAGCTCCCCATCTAGAACCACAGTCTGGCTTGTCCAACCACAGCCCCAGTGCTGGCAATCCACTGGGATCAGTCCATGTCAAATCATCACGAGGCAATCCACCAAAGACACAGCACTGTTGCGGAGTCACCTCAGTGGTGTTTACTGCTGCCTGTTCTGAGACAACATATTTAAAGCAGGGTGCCATCCACTAAGCCTCCCACTGACAACTGCTTAGTCTCAGAGCTGGCATGAGTGAGCTCTCCCTCTGGAGGGCACCACCAGACAGACAAGTTTCTCACATCTGATTGTCACAAGGAGTGGTTCTTACTTGCCCTTCTGTCTGTTGTTCTTTGTCCTGTGCACACTGAATGGGATGCTCAGATGTTTTCTAAACAGTCCATTCTGTCATTGAAAAATAACACTGGCTAAAACCAGAGGCCGTTTGGGGGGGGGGGGGGTGGGGGTGGGGAAACAAGGCATGGATGAAGGGGGTGGGGAAGGAGTAGGGAGGAAGAGGGCAAGGAGGGAACTGCTCTTTCACCCTCAGTGTGGGACAGCAGATCTAGGTTAACCAGAAAAAGGGCCAGGTAAGATAACTGCTTAACATCCTGAACCCCTGTGAGAAAGAAATTGCACATTTCAATTGTAACCGATGTCAGTCTTTTGACTGCTGTTTGAAAGTAAGGGTCGACCTCATAGTTGACTGTGGCTGTGGCAAACCAGGTGGGAAGAAAGGGGTGGAGGGTACGGGATGGATGGTCAGTTGCGTATAGTGTAGAATATGATTTGGTGATATAAAATTATAAGCAGGTCCTCTTTTGTGTGTGGTCACCATGTAATTGTTCGACGGGATTTGTTAGTTCCACCCTGAACAGATGACAGAAACATCCGTGCAGTGAGTAAGGGCAGGAGAGAAGGTTGGACACACGTTGCAGCATGGAATGTCCATCCCTGCCCTATGACAGCCTCTGTGGGGAGAGGAGAAAGGGGCGAAAAACCTGAGCTGGGTGCTCGAATGATAACAAAATGTGTTTTAAGTCATGACAGGGAAAGATGAGAAAGCTAAACATCTGTAGTGTGAGCAAAAGAGTGCTGGGCTGTAGAATAAGGAGGGTGTGAGCTTTCTACTAGACAGAAGATGGCCAGCTGTTTGTCTTAATAGACTATAGACTATGTTTGTCTTAGCTAGTCACAAATAGTTGGTTAAGCAGAGTTAATCCACTGCCATAGCTTGGAAAAGAGTTTGACATGATGTATGTACTATATAGTATATGATGCCATGATCTATCTCAGAGCACAGCCCGTTTTCTGGATAACTTCGGGGAATCACACCTCAGACGTGCATTTACAAGGTACTGATTAACCTTTACGCCGCCGACGTCGCCATTCAGTGACAACATGGCTCACTGCCAATGTCGCCATATGGCAACCAACTAGGGCTAAGTAACTCCCAATACTCTCACTCTCCAAGTTCATGAGATAGAAAGCCAGCAATAAACGTCATAGTTGGGGGATGGTCTGGCCTGTGCTCACAGCCATTTGCCAGAACACTGTTCAGTTAAGTGTTTTCATTGACTTTATTCCGACTGTAAAGTGTAATTCCTTCACTATGACATCACAACCAAGCACTTCACATACTCAACCTTGCCATACATCTACCACAGATCAGGTGCTGGTTGGGGTTTGTTGGGGGGGGTGTGGTGTGTGTTTGGGTGCAGTCCCCCTGTGTGATGTTGTGGCAAGCCCAGCAATTACATTGTTGTTGGGTTTTATACAGATGACGTTTGTTTGTGTTTTGTGGTGTTTGGTGTCAGTGATGCTTTGTTGAACTTTGGCACGTGTTCTACTTTACGTGGGCTTGGGCAGGCAAGGGTTGAATTTGGTGGTGCTTTTTGTTGTGGTGTGTGGGGGTGGACGGACGGACACAGGGCAGAGGTTTGAGTGGTGGGGTGGGGAGTGTTGGGTGGGGGTGTGAGGGGGGGGGAGGGGGGGTGTGGGCCTCCTGTATGGGACTCGATCTGGAATTGCGCTTTTCGGTGGGTTTTGGGGCTTGTCGCAGGGGGGGTGCAGGGAGGGGCTGTCTGTCGAACAGCGTGAAGGGCGCGGGTTCGTGGGCTTCTTGGGTTGTGGCGTACGGGGGCGGGGCAAGAGGGGGAGTGGGGTGGTAGGTTTTGTGAAAGGGGGGGGTGGGTGGGGGGTGGGGGGCCGCGGAAGGTCACGTGTCGGTGTGGTGATACATTGTGGGTGGGGTGGGTGTCATGGTTGGTGGCACACCTAGGTGTAGGTTCTGTGTTGAGGGGGGGGATAGTCTTGGAAAAGGGGAAAGGGGGGAGGGGTGTGGAGGCGGTGAAACGGGGGGGGGGGGGGGGGGGGGGGGGGGGGGGGGGTGGGGGGGGGGGGGCGGGGAGCGAGGGGCGTGGGGAGGGGGGGCGGCATGGTCTCGGTGGGGGGGGGGGTGGGGGGGGGGGGGGGGGTGGGGGCCGCGGGGACGAGAGAGGTAGTATGCGGTGGGCGGCGGCGCCAGGTGTCGGGGTCCAGAGAGACCAGACGGGGGGTTCGCGGCAATTGGAGGGAGAGGGGCCTGCGTGGGCCCTGGGGGGAGAGGTGGTTTTGTTTGTCTATGGCCTTTGGGGCGGGTGGGTGGGTCCGCGGAAAAGGGAGAAACGGAGAACAGGACAGAAGGGGGGGAGCGCAGGGGGGGGGCAGGTGGGAAGACGAAAGTTTGGTGACGACCAGACAGCGAGGGAGATATCGGAGGGAGAGGGGGTAAGTGTTTTGTTGGTGGGGAAACCAAATAGGTACGGAGACGCCCATTGCGAAAAAAGTGCCCTCTTAGGAAGGGGGGGGGTAGGGTCTCTCGGTAGACCAGGTTCTGCACAAGGACGGGTGGAATGAGGGGGTTTGCGAAAGGGGCTTATCATGTGAGTTATGTATGTGGCATAAGACGCTGTGCCTGTGTGATATAGGGGAACGGATATATGTGTGGGTTTCGCGTCGGGCCGGGGTCGCGTTGGTGGCCAGGAGGGGGGGCGGGGGGGTGTTGAAACGAGACGGGCTCCTACCGGTAGTGGATTGGTACGGCGACGCATCGATGGATATATGACGGTGGTGGCATCCAAAGAACGGGGTAGTGGACTAGCGGCGCAGGGTTGGGGTGCGCTTAGAAGACGGAAGTCCTCACGGTGTGGCGGGGGAGGACAACTAACGTGTGTTTTGTGAAGACCCAGGTGACACGGTCGTGGGGTAGGCTGGCATAGGTTGAACAAAAACAAAGAATTCAAAAAAAAAAAAATAAAGAAAAACAAACCACCCAATGAAAAAGTGTTGGTCTGCTCGTGTCGGTGCGGTGTGCATAGTCCGCATGGTGGGGCTCACCCGTATAAGATAACCACAAGATCCTGCAGGACATATTGGACTGAGGTCTCTGAAGCTCTAGGAGCAGAAAATAGTGTTCGTTTGTTTGTCCTGGTTTGTGGAAGTGTTGTGTGGGTGGGGTGTGTGTTGGGCAGCATCGTGTTGGTCTTTTTAGTTCTGTTTTTATTTCTTAGCGTACTCGGGGCTCGCAACACGACGACTGAATGACCTTTGGCATCCTACCCAGGTCAATGAGGTGATCGAAAAACCGGGAAGGGAGATCTCTGCTGGTTCTAGTCTCTCTCCGCGCGATCCCAACACTCTCCTGTAATCCAGGTCTAAAGGTGGCACATCCTGCCAATTGACGGTGCTAGGACCGTCAGCTTCTTCCCTGGAACGATATGGAGAGTCAAGTGGTTGGAGCATTAGGAGTGGCCACGTCCCTCTTGGAATCCGGGGTGGCTTGGCCACAGTTGGGGATGAGCGGCTGCCGGGGGTATGTGAGCTGTGGGAAGGTGGCCGCAAAGTTGGGAGTGGCCAGGATAGGATGTGTGGTATGGTCTGGCTGTTGGTGGTGATCGGGGCGGGGGGACGACGGTGCACTGAGGCCCAAAGGCAGGACAGAGAGCGAGGTTGGTGGCGGGCGCTCGGGCTGTGACAGGGTGGTGGGTTGGGTGTGGGTGGGGTCACATCGTTGCCGGCAGAACGTGAACACAAACAGTTGTGATCCTTCTCTATCTCTAAACTAGAAACCCTCAAAAGATCAAACCAAAAGGGCGGGACAAATCACAAGGGAGACAAGTGCTCTGTCTTAACAGCCAGGAGAGAGTCCTCAGAAGAAAGTGTCGCCTGAGAGAGAGGAGGAGCGAAGAGAGAAAAGGGAGAGTGCTGGGGAGAGAGGAAAGATTGGGCGGGGATGATTGGGCAAGGGGGGGTGGGGTGCTGGGGCAGGCCCTCGTCGTACGACAGATCCTGGCCGGTTCTGTGGAACAACCGCGAATAGAGCAAGCAGGAAAAACCGGGGGCGCACAAAAGACGAGCAAAAGGCATGCGGAGAGGGGGCAGAGTATGTTCGTTGAAGCGGGGGGGGGGGGTGAGACAGCAGAAGCCAGTAAAAGACATGTGAAGAACCCGAAGGAAGGGTGTATATTGGCATGTGGACACAAAAAGCGGGAGAGGGAGAGAGAAGCAAGCCCGGGGGGGCAAGGGGGGAGGCCACTGAGGGGTCGGAAAAAAACAGGGTGCCGGGGGAGGGGTCAGGCAGGGGGCAGGAATTGAAGATTGTCAGTCTTAGTATGATTGGTGGTAAAGACACAGTCCACAGGATATGCTAGGGGTTGTAGCTGTCTGTTGAGTGCCGGAGAAGGCACTGGCAGCGAGGCAGGTGGGAGCGGGTTGTGGGGCGGCAGGGGGGCGACCTGGTGGGGGCGCGGTGCTTGGTGTGGGCTAAAGCGGTGTTGGGGGGGGGGGTTGGGTAAGTCACGGGGTGGTGTGGGGTGCAAAAATTTGACAGAACGTGCGAGGGGCTTCAAAATCATGGAGGTGGTCACGAGGAGGGGCGTGTCGGATCAGGCGTGGTGGTGAAGGGACCGACAAAAAGCAGACGTGCATTGTTGACAGGGAAGCGGCTCAAGGGGCGGGGAAAATATCATTGTGCCGTGAAGTATAGCGGTTTTGGGCAACAACTGCGGGTGCAGGCTAAACCAGTGAGGGGAAGTAGCGTTGGTCAGGGGGTCTGTGCTGTGTTGTTCGGGGTTTGTAGAGGGAGAGCAGGTGAGGCCCTGGCTAGGAGCTGGGGGGACCAGGTGGAAGCCCAGGGGGGTGGCACAGCAGTGCGTGGTGGTGGGTGTGGGGGTTTCTCTCGGGGGCAAGTGAAGGAGTGGAGGGGGAGTAGGGAAGTGTTGTGTCATTTCTGAGGGGAGTGAGCGGTGAACCGGGGGGAAGTGGGAGCAAAGACCGCTGGCACGAGCAATGATGCGAGAGGTGTGAGGTGTACGAGACAGTAATGGTACGACTGGGTGTGTGTGAGGAGGAGGGCTAGAAGCAGAGGGAGACCGCAGGCAAGTGGACGGAAACATCGAGTCGCTAGGGAGATCCGGGGTGAAACGCAGGGGAAGAAACGGACCGGGAGCAGAAAAATAAAAAGGTGGAAGCCACACACATGTGGACAGGCGGGGAGAAAGGGGCGAGAGAGACCTAGCGGTGTTGTGCAAGTGACCTCTAGAGTCGAGAGTGAGAGGGCCAACGGTTGGGTGGTCGCTGAAATGCAGGTCTGAAAAGTCCGGGCCTAGCTTCTGGAGAAATGAAGAGGAGAACGGCATCCTGACCTGACCAAAACGGGTGGATGGGAATCGAAAAGCTGGAAAAAAAGGGGTGGGCCCAGATGGAGAGTAAGGCGCCCTGCTGAGGTAACGAGGAGCTAGGGAAAGGAGGGGGTGCCACTGGGGGGGTTGGTGGGTCTGAGTGGGGGACGAACCAACACGTGGTGGGAGGAAAAAGGAACAGGAGGGGGGGGGAAGGTTCTGACGGATTTCCCGGAGGCCGGCCAAGGGGGACCCGCTGATGAGTGCCCGGGCCAGGAGAGTGGGGTGCGGGGGGGTGGGGCGGACCCCAGACACAGCCAACACTCGGGGGGTACAATGGTGTGTGGCGGAAAAAACAGCTTGAGTGGTGTGTCGCATACAATTAACCAAACTCTGTCGTCAGGGGGGGGGGAAAGGGAGTCCAGAGGGTCCTCAAAAGGGGGGGGTAGGCTGACAAAAGGGGTCGTGTGCTGGGGTAGGGGGGGGGAGAGCGCCCTACTTGATGCAGAGTGTCTTTGGCGTGTGATTTCTGCCAAGGGGGTTCCTTCAGAAGCTTGAAGTGCGGACACAGCGGAAGCAGGCAGGAAACGCAAGCCAAGACACGAAGGGGGGGCGACGGGCTAGCCAGGCGAAAGACGCAGAGAGCTCACGCGCCCAAAGAGGTCGACCGCCGACCAAAGGCACTGGTGGGGGGGGGTGGGCGAGAGGGCTGAAGAGGCAGGACACAATTCCAGAACTGGAAGCCGATACAGGAGGGTCGGGCAGGACGTGGGGGCGAGACGTAGAGTCGGAGCGCCGGGCCAAAAGGCGGGTGGCAGCTAAACCAAAAGCACGGGGGAAAGAGTAAGGTCACAAGCGTGGCTGGGGCAGGATGAGTCGCACAGCCAGGGGGGCGCGGCCACTGAGGGGCCAAGGACTGTCGCACACAAATAAAGCGCGCCGGGGGCTACGGACAGCCGGCGAGGGGATAAAAAGCAAACCGCGGGTGGTGGTAAACCGAGCAGGTACACAAAAGTCAGAAAGTGGTCAAGGGAACGTTAGGTAGAGAGTAGGCGCTCGCGCAGAGACTCAACATGACAGCCGAACCCGAAAAGGGGGGGTGAAGACCCTGAAAGGCCCCGTATATAGCAAGAAGGTGCCCGCATAAGCGCGGAGAGGAACAGAACAACCAGGGAGTATGGGGGGGAGCGAATGACGCGGTAGATGGGCCAGCTCACAGAGGCGCGACACAGGAACAAACAGTAAAAAGACGAAAACGAACACAAGCAGAGGAACCAAACAAGATACACCAGACTCCCAAAGGCACGTCTCGAGAAACAGGAGCAAACAAACCGCAAACACAAACGAACTAAGAAGTAAGGGTCAGCTAAAGGAACAGGCGCGTCAACCGGTGCTATACTGGGGCTCTATGGGGGTACGCGGCGCCAAACACAACAAGAACAGCCGAAGCACTAGAGCGGACAAACGGAAGACCAACAGAACACGAAAGAGAGAAAAGGACAAGGCAAACTATACCCAAAAAAGAACGGGCCACAAAACTCCCAGGGGGGGTGAGATGGCGCCGGGGGGGCGACCGGCCTCCTAAGAGAAGGAGGCAGAGGAAAGAGAAGAGCTCCCGCAATGCTCAGGGTGATCGAGCACCAGACAAAAAGCGCGGGGGGACACAAAAAAATCACGAACACACAAACGACAAGGAAACAAAACCGCAAATACACACAACAAGCAACAGCGGAGTAGACCACAAAGCCAAAACGCAAGCAACGCGCGAGAAAAGGAACCCGCCAGGCCAAAGAAGACCACCAGACCGCGGGAGGGAGGGGACAACATGCGGGAACACAGCGGCGCAAAACACACCGAAGAACCCGCGGACACTGAAAGGAAACGAGACGAACGGCAAAAGATCAGAACACAGCATTCGACAGAGGGCTGTGTGCGATTGTGTGTAAAAAGGGAGAAAAAGCCAGGAGGCAAGAGCGGCAAAGAAAGAGCGAAACGAGAAAGCGAACTGCGAGAAAGCCGCGGGGGGAAAACAGAGCCCGCCACACAACAAAAAAAAAAGAAGGGACACCCCAAAAAGGCGGCGAAAGAACGGGGAGAAGACTGGACGCAACAAGGAGAAAAGGAAGAAAGGAGAACACACCCAGGCAAAAGGAACAAAAGCCAATAGGAACGAAAGAAAGACGCGGGAAAGGAAGGAGGAAATGAAAAGAGAGCCCGCAACACAATACTCACGCACACTACTCTGAAAACATGAGGCGTAAAAAGAAAAAAAACAAAACCCACCGAGGGGGAGGAGTCTGGAAGAGTGAAAAAGGAGGAGTTTTAGTAAGCTATGCTATGGCAAAAGAAGAACTTCTAGTGTCACCAAAGATTAGAGATTCCCAAAGAGGCCAACCAACCCAATACAAAAAAAACGAGACCAATTTCCACTTTGATTTAAATGTAGTGTATAAATGTTGCTCATCATGTATTGAAAATCGATAGAAAATGTTCTGGAAAAAGACTAATTAATGAAGACCAGACGGTTTTTCATGGTGACATACTGATAACTTAAGATTGATATATGACACAATAGCTTACTTAGATCAAAATAATTTACCTGGATTGTTATAAATATAGATTTTGAGAAAGCTTTTGACTTGATTAACTGGGGTTTTATGTCGAAGTTATTAAAAAAAAAAATTTGGTTTTCAGAATGATGTCTGCAGATGGATAGATACATTCTATAAGAATATTAAATCTTATGTTGTTGTAAATGATCAGGTTTCAAACTGGTTTGAAATTAAAAGAGGTTGTAGACAAGGAGACCCTATATCCCCATATCTGTGTAGAAGTATTAGCCATAATGATAAGAGAAAAACACACATGTCCAGGGAATAATGATGAATGATGTTGAACATAAACTTTAACAATATGCGGATGACACAGAATTTTTGCTGGCAGGCGATAGAAAATCTGTTGAAATTTGCATATATGTTCTGTTTAAGTTTGGATCTGTTTCATGTCTTCACATAAATTCTAGCAAAACAAGTGCAATTTGGTTAGGAGGTTAGAATAATTCTGAAGTTAGATATATGAATCATTTAGGAATGGACTAGAAGTAGAACCCACTAAAATTTAGTGTATTAGGAATATGGTTTACTAATGATTTAAAGACTGTGTAAACATAAATTATCAGGACAAATTGGCAGATATCAAGCATCTGTTCAAAGTATGGGTTTAAACATCAACTAACGCCTCTTGGTAGAATAACAATTTTAAAATATGTCATACTTTCAAAACTGATACATCTTTGGTTATTTCTGCCAAATCCACCTGATTGATTTTTTCGAATATTACCAAAGATGTGTTATGTATTTGTCTGGGGTAAGAAACCAGAGACAAAATTAACTGGAAAATGGCGCATAAGAGTGTAAAACTTGGAGGCATCGGTATCCCCTGAATTAAAAACATATGTTACTTCTTTAATAAAAAACTGTTATGGTTTCGTAAAACTGAAAAAACAAACCACAAGTGGAAAATATTCTACTAGCTACTTTTCCTCAGTGGCCGCTTATTAATAAATATGGTCCAAAAAATTTTTTTCCAAGTTTACGAAATATAACCAGTTTTGGTCAGACGTCATTGAAGCTTATAAAATTTTTTTTTTACTACAGATGTATACCAGGAATTTCCGCTGAAATTCTAGCAGAACCGGTTTTGGCTATAATAATAGAATCTAAGTTTGAAACTCATACGGTATCTCTAGAAAACTTTATAACAAGAATGTACATTGTCTTGTGGATTAAAAACATTTTTTTTTTTATGATAAAGGTCAGTTTCTTTCTTATACGCGTTTCAAAGAGAAATATAATATTGATGTTGATTTTGTCACCTTTGCTGGGTATAAATCTGCAATAATCGACTATATTAAACAAAGTAGTATTTCTGTAAAGAACAATAAACATACCGATACAACTTGCTGTTTGAAGAAGGTATTTGCTATTCACAAAGGTTCAAAGCTTTATTACGATATACTTATTGAAAATAATGTTCGACCCAAATGCTGTGACAAATGGGATTCAAAACTGGTAAATCATGACTGGAAATCATGCTTTTTATATACCAGCGAAATGAACGATATTAAACTAAAATGGTTTCAGCTGAAGTTGTTGCACAGATTTTAGGCACAAATGTTATTTTAAAAGAAATTGGAGTTTGTAAACAATGACATAATGTTTTTTGTGGTACAAATAAGAGATACTATATACTATTGACCATATGTTTTGGAAATGCAGTTATGTCAAATTCTTTTGAAATGTGCTTACAGATTTGATTCGACGAAAATGTGCCAATGCAGACAACTTAAGACTAACTGAATCGCTGGTGCTTATAGGATTTGATAAATACGTTATTGTGGATCGTGTCCTTTACTGCATTATATTATTTATATATTCATGCAAACTGAATGGAAACCATCCACGAAAACTGTATTTTTTTAAGAAACTAGAGTGGCAATACAAAATTGAAAAACACAGTGCCTTGCTTATCTCTAAATATTCAGATTTTTGTGTAAAATGAAATATAAACCATTAATATAGGGTTCTTAAATGTATTTTACTGTTGTATGATTTATCCGCTTACGATTTGCCACAGTCCTAAGTTGAATTTTGATCAGTCTTTTGTGCGCCAAAGTTTCTCTTTAATGTTGATATCTTCGAGGCCTTTTTAAGATGTTTCTCTAGATGGAGCATTGAATGAAAACACCATTGATAACATCCATCCACCACCTCTCTCTCTCTCTCTCTCTCTCTCCTCTCTCTCTCTCTCTCTCTCTCTCTCTCTCTCTCTCTCTCTCTCTCTCTCTCTCTCTCTCTCTCACCTCTGGCTGTTAAAACAATTATTTCTCAACTTTTGATGTACAACGCCCTTTTGTTTTCTCTTTTTTTTTTTTTTTGATGTTTGTGTTTCATGTTACTGAATGCAAATTGTGAAAAAAAAAAACCATAAATAAGACAGAAAGAAAAGAACTCCGGAATATATGCTACATGCACATTTGGGATCCCTTCCGTGCTCACCCAAAGCCTCCAGAGAAAAAAAAAGAATGACATAAAAATCTACCTTGCACTACAAACTTTGGAAATCAATACTCGGTCACATGTTGCTGACTAAACAGGTACTGTTGACTAAATATGATATTTGCCTTAAATTTTAGTCAAGCGGAAGATGAGAGTACTGAGCTCATTTGGATAGGATCAGTGCATTTTAGGGTTAAACTAGTATGTGTCAGATTTAATCATAAACAGGTTTTAAACATCAGTGTTTCAGATCACATGAAAATGGGGATATAGTACCCTTTGAAGTGAAAATTCATACTGTGATTATAGTGTGAAAAAATCATGAACACATTTTTTTTCCTGAGGTCTTTAACATGCTGATAATTGGCTCTATATAGTTTGAGCACTGAAACTGCAAGAATTGACCTTTTTTCTTTTTTTTTTTTTTTTTTTTTTTTTTTTTTTTTCTTTTTTTTTTGTACATTGCCACAAGCCATAAAACTGCCTGTCAATGGGTCTTTAACACATATTATACTCAATGACAACAGTTAGGCTTCAGCTCCTTAGCACCAAATGGCTGTCAAATACCAAGTTTCTTGTTGCAAAGTCATACTCATCAGTGAGTGGAAGTATCCTTAATAAGGTAGGGAAACAGTGTTTAAAAAAAGAAAATTGGTGTGAGAGAAAGGAAAAGGAGAAAAATTTCTGTTTTAACCCTTTCACTGCAAGACGTATTTTGCATAAATCCCCATCGCCAGCCATTTAGAAAAAAAACTCATTTCATACCAGCATATGTGAAACCTGGATATCTCTGGAACTAAACAACCAATTCTCATGCAATTTTTTGTAAAATGTAGGAGATATACGTTACTTTTGTTTATAACAAAATATAACCATAAAAAAAAATATAAAATAAATGTTATAACATGTTAGTAATGGTTAGTCAACAACTTTTAGTAATTTCAAATGCAAAAAAAATGCAAGATAAAAAAAATGAATGTTATGTTTCTTTTAACGTAAAAAAAGAAGGCATGCCAGCAAACTCTCAACAAGGGAAGAAAAATACTCCACTCACAATGAAGACCTGAAAGTATGGTATATCTGACAGAAAAATGGAAGAAACAGCCATAAATTCTACTACTAGTCCAAAAGCAGGACACACACACACACACACACACACACACACACACACACACACACACACACGCACGCATGGACACATACACGCATACGCGCGCACACACACACACACACACACACACACACACACACACACACACACACACACACACACACACAGAGCTTCACACAGCATCACACCACACTACACACACACATTCACACATGGTTTATGTCCTATGCCTAACTGGTAGGCATGAAAAATTGTAAGAAAGAATAAGGGAACACACACACACACACACCTTTCACTCTCACTATTGAAAGCAACAGCTTTATATGAAGACGAAGTCATTCATATGCCTGTTGGTCTCTGAACCCTGGCGACAGGCGAGCCATTCCAGCTGATCTTAAATCCCACTCAAACACCTCTCACCTCTGACATGTGTCAGTCAGTCACGCCCCATTCAACTTCGACCTGCAAGCTAGGTGTGAGTGAAGTTCATTGCCTTCTGCCAGTCTTACTACTAATTGCTTGGCTTGCCCCACATCACACAGGGGTGCACAAACACACACACACACACACACAGTTATTGCGGGCTGGCTGATCGCCAAAACACTGAGCACACACACTGAGCCAGTGTTGTGGTCTGATCTCTCGTCTGTCTGTTCGTCTCTCTCCCCACCATTTGACCACAATCCATCGCCTGACTTGCAGAAATTCTGTCAACCTCTCACTATTCTATATTGTTTCTGGTCACTATCTGGGTCTTCTTCATCTGAATCAGGATCAACTGACCGTCTGTTCCATATTTTCCAGCACCTGATCTGTGGTAGATGTATGGCAAGGTTGAGTATGTGAAGTGCTTGGTTGTGATGTCATAGTGAATGGAATTACACTTTACAGTCGGAATAAAGTCAATGAAAACACTTAACTGAACAGTGTTCTGACAAAGCAAATGGCTGTGAGCACAGGCCAGACCATCCCCCAACTATGACGTTTATTGCTGGCTTTCTATCTCATGAACTTGGAGAGTGAGAGTATTGGGAGTTACTTAGCCCTAGTTGGTTGCCATATGGCGACATTGGCAGTGAGCCATGTTGTCACTGAATGGCGACGTCGGCGGTAAAGGTTAATCAGTACCTTGTAAATGCACGTCTGAGGTGTGATTCCCCGAAGTTATCCAGAAAACGGGCTGTGCTCTGAGATAGATCATGGCATCATATACTATATAGTACATACATCATGTCAAACTCTTTTCCAAGCTATGGCAGTGGATTAACTCTGCTTAACCAACTATTTGTGACTAGCTAAGACAAACATAGTCTATAGTCTATAAGACAAACAGCTGGCCATCTTCTGTCTAGTAGAAAGCTCACACCCTCCTTATTCTACAGCCCAGCACTCTTTTGCTCACACTACAGATGTTTAGCTTTCTCATCTTTCCCTGTCATGACTTAAACACATTTTGTTATCATTCGAGCACCCAGCTCAGGTTTTTCGCCCCTTTCTCCTCTCCCCACAGAGGCTGTCATAGGGCAGGGATGGACATTCCATGCTGCAACGTGTGTCCAACCTTCTCTCCTGCCCTTACTCACTGCACGGATGTTTCTGTCATCTGTTCAGGGTGGAACTAACAAATCCCGTCGAACAATTACATGGTGACCACACACAAAAGAGGACCTGCTTATAATTTTATATCACCAAATCATATTCTACACTATACGCAACTGACCATCCATCCCGTACCCTCCACCCCTTTCTTCCCACCTGGTTTGCCACAGCCCACAGTCAACTATGAGGTCGACCCTTACTTTCAAACAGCAGTCAAAAGACTGACATCGGTTACAATTGAAATGTGCAATTTCTTTCTCACAGGGGTTCAGGATGTTAAGCAGTTATCTTACCTGGCCCTTTTTCTGGTTAACCTAGATCTGCTGTCCCACACTGAGGGTGAAAGAGCAGTTCCCTCCTTGCCCTCTTTCCTCCCTACTCCTTCCCCACCCCCTTCATCCATGCCTTGTTTTCCCCCCCCCCCCCCCCCCACCCCAAACGGCCTCTGGTTTTAGCCAGTGTTATTTTTCAATGACAGAATGGACTGTTTAGAAAACATCTGAGCATCCCATTCAGTGTGCACAGGACAAAGAACAACAGACAGAAGGGCAAGTAAGAACCACTCCTTGTGACAATCAGATGTGAGAAACTTGTCTGTCTGGTGGTGCCCTCCAGAGGGAGAGCTCACTCATGCCAGCTCTGAGACTAAGCAGTTGTCAGTGGGAGGCTTAGTGGATGGCACCCTGCTTTAAATATGTTGTCTCAGAACAGGCAGCAGTAAACACCACTGAGGTGACTCCGCAACAGTGCTGTGTCTTTGGTGGATTGCCTCGTGATGATTTGACATGGACTGATCCCAGTGGATTGCCAGCACTGGGGCTGTGGTTGGACAAGCCAGACTGTGGTTCTAGATGGGGAGCTGGAACCAGTGGTGTGGGCACAATGCTACTGAAGTGGCAAGAAATTTGAGATAGAAAAAATCCCCAAACATATCAATTTCAGCAAAAAATCCCTAAACATATCAATTTCAGCAACCACAGATTCATTTCATGCATGCACGCACACACACACAGACAGACAGACAGACACACACACACACACACACACACACACACACACACACACACACACACACACACACACACACACACACACACTCACACACACACATGTACACACACACACACACACACACACACACACACTTACAGTTTAGCACTATCTTGCATGTGCACCTGCTTGCGTGTGCTTGCATTTGCACATAAAAGGTGATTTACACACACACATGTGCACGCACACATATACACGTGCACTCACACATACACACATGTGTGCTCACACACACACACACACACACACACACACACACACACACACACACACACACACACACACACACACACACGAAGCATATAAAAACTCTCCCACAGTATTTCTGACTGTTACACATGCACTACCCTTCATTCCCATTCTCACCAAAGCACCTCCTATAAAGCTCCCAACAAATGACAGTATTTGCTTATTTGCAGAGCCAGGATGAATGTTCTTCTTGAGGGTCTCATGCTACCATGTCAATCTAACAACAGTTACCATGAACTTGCTAATTCTGAAAATCGTAAGAGGCAATGATGTGGAGAAGAAATACAAAACTTGGTCATTATGAAAGGAGGGCATGAAGGGCACAGAACTTAAACCTTTTTGAAAATGATGATCAGTGAGAGTGAAGAGGATGATGCGCTAGAGTTCCATTCTGGACTAAGACAACATGACAAGGCTGTACTCTATATCTTAGATGGTATCTGTGAGATACAGGCATGTACAGTGTTTCTGATAAAATTGATGCTACACTGTAGGTTGCATCCATTATGTGGATAAAATTCAGCCTTCTTGTTTCAGTATTCTTATCAGTGTGTGTGACATTTCAGTGTGCCTCTTTGTGCAACCTATAATTACTGTAAGTGAAAGTGGCAAGAAGAGTAGAACACTTCATGGCTCCCAAAATTGTGGATAATATATGCAGTGAACTAGTGCAGATATAGTGAAACATTGAAGAAAAGTGGGGTTGCAATTTTTTTTCCTTGATGCAGTTGTTGGTTATACTTACGGCTCTGATTCATACGTAAAGTTCTTACTAAAGTACAACTACAAGTCTTACCACACAGCAAGTGTACATAACCTTTGATGATAAGTGGTTTCACTTGCTAAAGTTGTTTACAGAGGGGGGAAAGTTACCAAGCCAACAGGACTTGCCAAAGTGTTGAACAGAGTTTTAGTGTTGAGCCAAAACAAAATGTCACTGGACCAACCAGGGTTCCAGTAAAAATTTGAGTTTGCCAGGAATTGATAGTGTTGATAAAGAAAACAAAACAAAAATTTCTGGCGTCTGTTACAAACAAAATTAAAAAGACACTTTCCACAAATCAAAGCTTTGATAGAAACACCCAAGCCACAAGCACTTTCTTTGCCCCCCATGCTGACACCCCCTCCCCTTCCCTCACACACACACACACACACACACACACACACACACACACACATCGAACAGCTTTCTTTCTTTGTTGATTTGTGATAAGAACCATTTTCTGTATAGCTATGAGCTTGAACAGTTCATTTAAATTTAGATATTTGGTATGCGTTTGATATTTAGATGAGAATATGTATTGGTGTTGCCACTGTGATCATGCAGACATTGGAGTTGTATGTTACGGACCAAACATGATTATCACTCTGTTTACAGGTGTGGACAACGAAGAAACAGTGTTGAGACGGAATATGGATGAGCCAACCGCCAACCAGTTCATTACTTCACTTGTGAAGTCTGTGCAGGCTCTGTGCAATGGTTACATTGACTTCTCTTCCACCGTTGAAGTTGTTGGCCATATTCATTTGAATATTGATCGCAAAGTCAAGTTGGACTATGTACTGACAGAAGAAGTTAGCAAGGCTGTTGGTGAGGATGCTACTTTGTTTTCTAGCCACAGCTATCATTCCAAGCCACCAGGTGGTCTGACCAGTGAGGACTTGACAGAGAAGCCGGAAAGTGCTTTAACTCCAAAAAGTAGCAGTACAAACAGTAGTCGTCGTAAATCTCATCATGTGCCAAGGGTAGATGATTCAGAAAGTTTTAGCTTCACAAGTGTTTCTCAGGTCACCTCTCACACCCATACAATTAATAACACTTCGGCAGCAGTAAATACAAAAGAAAAAATTGACACTTCCTACTCAAATAACTCAGATATATCCCATGAATCCACATCAGTGCTAAATATTGACAAGGAATCTTGGCGGACTGTGTCAAACAGTGTGCCGAGCAGTCAAGACAGACGACGTAAAAGTTCTTGTGGACTTATCACCTCTGCTGCAAAACGCAGACGCACCAGTCAAGAGGATTTAAAGTCTGAGCAGCCAGATCCCCTTCTTGTAGAAATCAAGGAGGAACCAGAAGATGATTTGCCAGTATACCAGGGCTCTGTAGTAGAAACGTCAGCAGAAGGTAAGACCGAATTTTTTAGATGAGGCATCCTGAATGTTTAGCATGTAATAATGGACAGTGAACTGTGAAGAAAAAGACTTTATGCTACAGGATCTAGATGATGGAAAAAAAAAGAAAAATACTCTCCATTTCATGCTTTTCTGGGCCTTCTCTCTTACCTTCTTTCAATGTGTATCCCCATCCCCTCACATCCTCCTTTTACACTTAACCTGAGAGGTATTCATCTTAATTTTTTTCTTGATTCACATATATATAATTTTTTTTTGTGTGTGCTGAGAAAAGAATATTATTTTCTGCAACACAGATAAAACATTTTAAGATGGTGTAAACCACTAATAGGTCATTTTGGTAAAACTGCCATTCAAATTAACGTTTTAGCAACATCTGATATCCATAGTTGAAAATTTTAAGCATGTAGAGGGACAGGATTTATATCCCTTCTCCCTTAGTTTTCATTTGGACACCCTACCTGAGTGTTCTTTATACAGGCTAGGCCCTGGGGAGCATTCTGAAACCTTGATCGAGAAATTTGTTTTAGAAAGACTGTCAGTTACAATTAAGAAAAAAAAAAGGTCTGAGGAGAGCAACCAAATTGTTTGACAATATTTTGTAAACGTTAGTTACTGAGAAAGATTGACAGTTTCAAAGTAAAGATGGTTAACATGAAATATGGCACAGACTTGAACTATAAATTTGTGAACTAATGAGACAGCAGTGACTAGAAATTTTTGACAAAATGGTCTTTTAGAAACACATGCTGATTAAATTTTTTGAAAAATTGATAAGCTGACAGATGGTTGAACTATTTGGAATTAACTTCATTGAGAGTGAAAATATGCACAGAAAACTTTGTCTTTGAAAATTGTTTAGGACAGATGTCTACTAACTATATATATGAAATTTTGGCATTTGGTGATTAATCAATTCAAGTTCTTGTTGTTGGTGTATACACAGTATACTTACTGTAAGAAAAAAAAAAAAGCGCTATAACCATTTATAGATTAAAATAGTAAATTTTTAACATAGTTAAGGCCAGAAAGCCAAGACAGCTTGTTTGCTGGGCCTGTTTCTATTGCTTGAAATACACTGTGCTGAAGAATCAGTGCACTTGCTCAACTTCTAAAGGATCATGCTCCTCTTCCAGCTGTAAGATTAATGTAGTCATAGAATGGAACGACGTAGATATAGCCGTGCATCTGGGCTGGAAGTGTAAGTCGCATTTGTAGGACATGTTTATGCTGTGTGAGTTGTAAAAAATTGATCAAAGCAAGCAACTGAACTAGTCTAGAACTGCTTGTAACTTGCTATAGTTTGACATGGTAAGCATATATACTAGTCACAACAAGTTAAGGGCCACAGGTCGATTTTGACCATTGCAAGAAAGGTACATGTATAAAAATTTTATGACGAATGGACCAGCTAACCAGGTTACAAATGTAGCCTATCCGTCTGTGAAAGCACGTGCATCACGCTTTTACTCAGTCACTTTATGCATTGAGTGAAAGTCTTGTGAACATCAGTGATATTCGTGAATTTTTGTGTCAACGTTCGGCTGCTTTAGCATGACATGTTTTCAAGTTGTCCAGTTAGCCTTTTTTGTTTGTTTTTTTTTCAAATGTGAGTGTTTGCTGAATTATAAACTCTCTAGCGCTCAAAAGTCAGCAGAACCAAGACCAGGGCTGGTACTATCTCGATCTGAAGCAGTACAGTTTATACCCAACAGCCTCAGATGAGAGCTTCCCCCCCATGACTCATTTCCTAGGACTGCATGAGACTGTATCAGGTTCCAGTGATAGCATGATAAAATTATCAAGACTGTGCCAGTATCCCCTATTATCTGTCGGCTTACAAAACAGTATTGTCTTTGAAATTCACAGTGTCTTCTGTTTTGCTGAAAGAGGATTCATTGTCCATATCAGTTAGAGGAAATTCATGGATGATCAAGCCGTTCAGTTGAAAGACTTGCATATATTCACCGTCATATTTCAGTTTCTAACCTTTACAGCAGTTTATTTTTTCAGCAGCATGGAACTGTATTTCCATTGTGCCTATGTTTTGTGCAATGATCTTGCAAGTTATGTTTCTGTGTGACATCTACCTTTGGACAAATGGCTGATTGACCAGTGAAATCATGCTGGAAAAACTTACTCTGTTCAACGCATCCATGGCTAGCAAAACAACCAGTACTCAGCCAGAGTGACAAAACTGTCTCTGCAAAGACATTCATGAATTTAGGGGTTTCCAAGAGTAGCTTCTTTATCCTGTGACAGCACCAGATTTTGCCAGTTTGTAAATTTATACTTTAGTTTATGCAGCTTTTGTCAGGCTTAGTCAACACACTCAGCGTAATTCCTTATGAGTTTTAAAGTCATTTGGTCAAGATGCATTGGGTAGTTGTCAGCTGGCAGAGTACTTAATTAGTTTGACATTCCATTCACTGTTGAACGGAAATCTTACATGAATAAGAAAAAATGAAAAAAAAATGGACAAGCCTTTTTTTCATCCAAGCTTAAAAACAATCGGTTCCATTCAAGCTTTTTGCCAACATGCACTTTGGCGCATGGGAACATGAGATTCGTCAGGCTAGTTGCAAAGTAGAACCAATATTGATTGTGTGCTCAACCAATCACACAACTGTCAAGTTCATGCCTTTTTCTATCTCGCTACCATCACTCAGTTCACTGAGTACCGTGCGCTGCTACATAAAGGGGGTGAGAAAGCGTTGATTCATGAAACGCGACAGAATTCTCACTGCGGAGGCAGCAGTCTCAAGAATGTGTCCATGAGGATGCAGGCTATATCGGTAAATTGCATGCATATTTACAAAGAATTCTGCAATAATTGCACCCCCTGTAAATGAAGAACCGGTTATGCTGTATTATTGTGTACAGTTGGTATTATGAATACAGTTGTATTTGTAAGTATTTTTTATTAGATGTTTTGTGCTAAATTGTATAATGTTTCATGTTTCAGATCTTGCAGCTCCTGACTTCAGTAGTGTTGTCATGGAATCATTGGATCATGTTGGTCAGAATGAAGTGACATCTTTTATGACTGGAACTCAAGGGCATCAAATGCAGCTTAAGCCTTACCCAGTCTTGCTGCATGCAACTCCAGAATTGAATTTGACAGCAGTTTCACAGCCAGTGCCAGGACTGTCAACCAACACACCACCGGTACCATCTACAAGCACAGGTAGGCTTCCTTCATTGTTCAGCATATATTCATTTCTGCGCATATTTCTGTTTGCATGCATGAGAGAAAGATTACATCAGACGTGAGAAAATTCTAAGAAAAATTTATGGAAGAGCAGACAGCCTTCAGAATGACAGGGTTTATGGGTCAGTCTCTGGAAAGGGGTCAGATGGGGGTGTGTGATTATTCAAATGCGTGTGTTTTTCAATCTATCGTTTCATTTTACACATAATGACCTGAATATCATGGCACTTACATTACATAAGTATTATGCACAGAACCAACACTGTTGATTGCTTGGTTGTATAAAAAAAATCGCGAGAATGTGATCGACAACGCTGATTTTATGCTGCCATTTTGTTACATGAGTTTGTATAACTGTTTTCACAAATGATGTATGAAACTGCTAATAAAAGGAATTAGACATGATAAATTAGAAGTGCTGTGCTTGAATCAGAGTGAATGTGTGTAAATAAACAAAAAAAAAGCTTTGGGCATTAAGAAAAAAAAATGCGCCTAAAAATTTCACCTTTGGTCGCAACCATCGGCATCAGCACATCAGTTGTTGGGAAATTCCACACGGATTGACATATATACATGTGCAAAAGAGTTGACTGGCTTATGATAATAAAAAATGAGGAGTAAAATTGGTGAAATCTACAATTTGTTTGGTCCTGAAGATGAAGAATACGATTCTAAGATCAATTTCAAGTATGATTGTCAATTTGGCATCAACGATTAGGGCTACAACCGAGCTGTCTGTTGGACTACATTTTGAACGTCGCAAGGCGGGGGCGAAGATAGCTGCCTGTGTGTGTCAATACAACACTTGTGATTGGCTGGAAAAGTGTGCCGAGGTAAAAGTAAACGGCAGTATCCTCCATTCAGACACCAGTTACGACCTGCCATTTTATACAGCAGGTGCTGAGTGAGAGTGTCGGTAGCAGCAAAGCAAGGGCAAATTTGAATGTTTAAAAGCAGGTAAGTGGTCATTAAAAGTGGATCATTATTCATATATATGAAGTATTTATTAAACTGGATATTACATCTGACAGCATAATATGTCTGAACGATGATTTGTGGAAAATTCTGAAGCCAGACCTTTCGGCTCAAAGCCACGTGTGAGCGAAGCACAGAAATGTTGTGACTTGTGAGATGGCTATTTTTTATCGATTGTAGATCAGTCTTACTTTAGCAGATTGTATGATGAATGAGATGGCTATTTTTTATCGATTGTAGATCAGTCTTTCTTTAGCAGATTGTATGATGAATGCAAAATGTTTTGTAACTGACTTACCATTCAAAAGGATTTGATTTTCTTGTATTAACTGATTGAAAACAAGCATCATGTGGCAAAACTCTTGGACGTAAACTCGATGTCAACAAAATCGGTGCCATGATACAAATGAGAGAGGCTTTTGCAGAGCATTGAACAGAATTTTTTGTCATTTTCTCATTAATTGCAGTGTTTACTGTTTGCAGCGTCTGCATCTATTCCATTTAGTGAATTGGATATCATTTGTATGCAAATTTCTGCCTTATGATTATTGCAGATTGAATTATTAGTGCAGGATATTGTTGTAGTCATGGTCGTAAACTTGACATCTTAGAGAACGGAGTCAAGTTACAAACGAGAGGCTCCTCAGGATCTGGATCTGGATGCATATGTCACAGGAGCCAATCAACAGCTATATGCACAAAAGGAACAGGGAAAGCGCAAAAATAGTTTACAGTGTCACCACTTTGTCCTAACAATCTTCTGTACAGGTTCAGGTCTTAATGAGTAGCCACAACAGATGTGTACACGTTTGAAAACTGGTTAAAATCTCATCTGCTGTCAAGATGCTTAGGAGGCAGGCAATGTTGATCTGTCAAGCGCTGATCTGCTGGCAGAGCCTGCTCTGACGATGTCCTCCTCTAGATAGTTCCAGTACACCACTGTCTGTACGAAGAAGGAATATGCATGCTATTCTGTGTTACTGAAAGGTAGCTGGAAGCCACAAGTGTTTCTGACCACGCAGCGTTCAATGATGTTGAAGACTTCGAAATCCTCATACTTGGCGGGTCGTGTCCATCTGCGGCCAGCACTCACAGGGGTCAGGAAGTTTGAGGGGGAGTGGCAGGGATGAGATCTCCAGCTATCTTGAACATCAGGCCTGGTGGTGTCTGTCTGCGACAATCAGCCAGTGGGGGGAGATTCAAATCCCGCAGCATTCAGCTTATGTGTAACCTGGGTCTCTAGTCCTGTAATCTTTTGTGATGGACAGTGCTGCCTGTCTCTGTACCCTCTCCAACTTCTCTATGTCCTGTTGGTAGTATGGGTCCCACGCTGTTGCTGCATTTTCTAGTCTGGATCTCCCTAGTGCAATGTAAGCCAGGTGCCTGCAGTCCTTTGGGCAATTCTGGCATAGGAAGCCCACGGTTGATCTGGCTTTTCGAGAGATGTGTTGGTGCTGTTTTGTTCCCATTTTAGATCATCTGAGATGAGCACTCCTAGACCTGTATGGATTTTGCTGAACCTGTTTCAGGAAGACTCAATTGACGCTGTACATGTTGGTTGACTTGCTTCGGGAGAAGGGGATGTAACATTTCTGTGCGTTGAAGCGCATCCCATATCTCTTGGCCCAGTCCTAAAGGTGTCTCAGGTCATCCTGCAGGGTGATGTGGTCCTGAAGGGTGTTGATGTTGCAGTCCAGTAGGCAGTCATCCATGAAGAGTCGTACTTTTGACTTCACTGCTTCCAGTAGGTAACTGGTATGGCACAGGAAGAGTGGCCTCAGCACAGTTTCCTGGGGGACACCAGAGTCGACAGCTACCTCGCCTGATGCCTCTCCCTCCAGGACCACACACATTCTCCTTTTTGTGAGGAAGTTGGTAAACCATTCATGAATAGGTCCTTGTACTTCAGAATGGTCGAGTTTGTGGAGTAACTTGTTGTGAGGTACTGTGTCAAAGGCTTTACTGAAGTATAGTATCACCACATCGGTTTGCTTCCCGGCGTCTAAGACTGGAAGAGATCATGCATTGTGGTAATTAGCTGAGTCTCACAGGAGTAGCCAGATCTGAAACTGTGGTTCCTGTCTGTCAGTATGTTGTGCTTCTCCATATGGTTTCAAAGGTGATGACAGATGATGTGTTCAAGGAGTTTACACTTACAGGCCACTGAAGTTAGAAAACTGGCCTGTAGTTCTCTGCCTTGTTTCTGTCTCCTTTCTTGAAAACTGTTAAGATGTTTCCTGACAGCCAATCCTCTGGGAACTGGCTGGTGTGTATGGAGCGCCTTTAGATGCAGGTCAGGGCAGGAGCGATGGCGTCAGCGCAGGTCTTGAGGATTCTGTCTGGTATTCCATCCAATCCACATGCTTTTGCCGTATTCAAGTTCTTCAGCAGCTTGGCTACGCCGTTTGTATCGATGATGAGCTCATCCAAAGTTGGAAAGGGTGCCCCATTCATCTTGGGAAGTGGCATCCCGTCATCTGGTGTGAAGACAGGTTTGAACTGATTCAACAAGATCTATGCCTTGGTCGCGCCATCACTCTGGAGGGTCGTGCCTTTCTTCAGTGGTGCCACACCAGTTCTGTCGTGGCGTTTAGACTTGACGTAGTTCCAGAAGAGCTTCGTGTTGTTATTCCAGAGTCCTTCTTCTATTGTGTTGTTGATGTACTCCCACTCTATAGCTCTCATCCGTCTCTTGACTCTATAGTTCTCATCTGTCTCCTGCATTCTTTTTTGGAAATATCTGTAGTCCTCCCATTTTCTGGTCTTCTTTGCTTGCTTACATAATCTTTTCTCCTTCTGAGCAGGCATTTGACCTCTTTGTTGATCCATTGGTAGCGGTGGTTTCTCCGCTGTATGTATGAGGGGATGTTTTCTTCCATGGCTGAGAGCAGCAACGTCTTGAAGTCAGTCCACATGTTGTCTATGCTGGCTCCTTCCTCATCCATGTTGTTTGATCCTCTTTGTGATATGCCCCATCACTGCATTTAGGTTTTCCCAGTTTGCTCTAGAGTACAAATAGCGGCGTCTAGGTTTGCCCCTCAGTCGCTGTGGCTGGTTATCAAAATCTGTTACTACTGCCTCATGGTCTGATATTCCTGGAACTGAAGCAGTGCCTTTCAAGAAGGATGGATTTGTCGTGAAGACAAGGTCCAATATGTTGGGTTTCCCACATGGGCTCGTCATGTACCTGTGTGAGCTGTGCTGTTGCTGTCAAGTCTATCAGGTTCTGCTGGATCTGGAGATCTGGGGCTCCTGGGTTCACAGTAGCTGTGTTCCAGTCATTGTCCAGACAATTAAGTCACCCGCAAGCAGAATCTGCTGCTGTTTGGAGTTCCCGGTAACCTGTAATGTCCGATCTAGTTCCATCAAGTCCCAGGTAGAGCGCGTTGTGGCATTTAGAAGCACCCAACGAGCAACTCTTTACTCTGTTGAAGTTTGATTTTTGCTCAAACCATCTCACAAGCTCCTTTTAGTTCAGGTATGGCTGATGAGGTTAAGCTTTTGTGTATAAGGATGAACACGCTTCCAGCTAGTGTTGTCCTGTCCTCTCTATATGGTTCATATTTTTCTGGAAAGACCTCGTTTTCCCCTATGCCTGTCTTTATCCATGGCTGATCCGAATATCACATCTCGGATATGATGAGTCAACCAAGGCTATGATTTCCACTCTCTTGTTGACTATACTATGGAAATTTAGGTTCAAGACTTGGAGGTTCCGCTTCTTGGGTGCCTCAAAAAAGGAGTGACATCACTTTTGTCATTCTCCTTTGTGCTTCTGCTTTCTGGTTTGCTGGTGGCTTTTGGGACGCTGCGACTCATCCTGTGGGCCGTCTAACTTTAAACTATGGGCGGTTTTCCTGGAAAGCTCACTTACTGTCCTGTCCCCTGGTTTTCAGGGGACTTAGTGGTTTGATGAGTTGAATGAGTTGATACTGTGGTTTGACAAGGGGTGGTAGTAGTTTGACGTGCTTAGAGAGTAACTTTGGAAGGTGGAAATGCTAGGGTTTGAACTGTGGCATTTATTGCAAATCCAGTTGATACTGGGTCTTTTCAGAAGGCTGAAGTCAGCTGTGTGTAGAGTTCAGTGCAATTCTTGTGATACCAGATACTGCAGTCATCGCTTGCGATGCCAGGGTCATTCCATGACAGTATTGACACATTCCTTTCGCACACCCCACAGGGAAAAAATTTGGGGGGGTGTGGACCCGAGTTTGCATGGACATCTCCAGCTGGTGTCAATGAAAGTAGCAAAACAGCACTGACCTGTCTGTGTCGAAGGCAGGTTTTAGGGCTTTCCTAACGTTCCTGCATGCTGCAAGGGGTGTGGGTGTGCGAAAATGGTGTTCTCCAGCTCCCAGCACAAGGTGTGCGCATAGAACACAAACAGCAGAAACACACCAGTTGTTAACACAGTCATTTTCCAGTCACTTCATTTCGACATGATGCCTTGGTAGGAGCTTCACCTAAGCAATGTTTCTGTCCACCAGTTTATGAATGTCAGTAATCTGACAAGCTCACGCTTCCATTATAGAGGAGTTTTGTTTACATTGAGTAGGTTGAACTTCTTGGTATTTACACTAATTTTGTGGTGGAAAAGCAAAGTTGCCTTTGATTTCAGTGGCCAGATGTTTAGCGCTGTAATTTTCTACAATTTGGTGGCTTAATTTTGTGGTTAAATCATAGATTTCTTAATTTCTGTCTCAGAGAAAATTTCCAGTGTGTTGACTTCTGTGCATGCGCTCTCTCCATTGAAGGGCTGTGAAAAATGTTACCTCTTTTTTCTTTTTTTTTTGGTAAAATTATCTGACTAAAACACTGGATATACCTGCCATGTTATAAGCGCAGATTAAATTTTTTCAGTTGCTTTATCAAAAGACTTGTCGCTCCCATCCTGACACTGCTGTTCAGAACCTCCATGGACACAGGCATCGTACCAGAAGACTGGAGATCAGCCAACATTGCCCCAGTCTTTGAAAAGGGCGAACATTACGATCTAGCTAATTATCACCCAGTATCATTGACCAGCATCCCATGGAAGATCATGGAACATGTCATCGTCAGCTCACTCATGGACCATCTAGAGAACGACAACATCCTTTCTGCCAGGCAGCACAGCTTTCGTCGTAAAAGATCTTGCAAAACCCAGCTGCTGGAGTTCATGGAGGAGCTGACCGAGAATGTGGAAGCCTGCCAGCAAACTGACATCGTGGTAATGGACTTTGCGAAAGCCTTCGACAAGGTTAATCATTCCCTCCTCCTGCATAAACTGCACCATTATGGAGTTCGAGGCCATGTTAACAGATGGATCGGAAGCTTTCTACAAGACCCGAAGCAGGCTGTGGTGGCTGACGGTATGAAGTCAGACTCAGTTGCCATGAAATCTGGAGTACCCCAAGGCTCCGTTCTTGGGCCAATCTTGTTCTTGGTTTACATAAACGACTTGCCCGGAGTTATCTCCTCATCCACGAGACTTTTAGCAGATGACACTGTCGTCTACAGGTCAATAACAGCAGGCCAAGACCAGGCCCAACTACAGACAGACTTCCAACAGTTAGAGAAATGGGAGAGAAATTGGGATATGTCATTCCACCCCGGGAAATGTACCACCCTCCTGGTTATCAGTCCCAAGAGAGAGAAAGCTGCTGACACCATCGTACCAGGTGCACAACCAGAGTCTTGCCCATGTCACCTCGGTGAAGTATTTGGTGGTCACAGTCACGCAAGACCTAGATTGCATCAAACAACGCCAACAAAACATTAGGGTTTTTGTGAAGAAAGCTCAGAGTCAGTAACATCAGACTCAAAGAGAGAGCCTATAAGGCAATGGTGCGGCCTGTTCTCGACTACGCAAGTACTGAGTGGGACCTGTACAAAGGACAGATCACAAAAATTGAGGCTATACAACGAAGATCAGCACGTTTCGTTTTAAATTGCTACAAAAGAACCGTTAGCGTCTCGTACATGTTACACCACCTCGGATGGGCATCCCTACAAAGCCAACGTAAGATCGCAAGGCTCACCATGATGTACAAAATCATTAACAACATGGTCCAGGTGGATTTTGGCAAAATTCGTAAATCCTAGCAGCCGAAGTTGAGAGCATCTAAGGAGAGGGACAGAAGAGCACACTCAGAGCAGCTTGCTAGACTTCAGTGTCAACAGGACTACCGAAGTTATTCGTTCTCCCCATGAACTATCCCTGTGTGGAACAATTCACTGACTGAGGCTGTTGTTGGAGCTGCTGTTTTTTGGCGTGTTCATGTCGGGAGCTCATAAACTCCACCAGTAGTCATAAGCTGTTGGTTTGTTTGTTTGTTTGTTTTTTGCGCCTGCCCCTCCGTTACAAGTGTTGGAATAATCAGCCTGTTGATTGAGGACACTATACGGATGAAGATGAAGATGGCCGTAAACCTGATGTAATGCTGATCAGTTGCATTATGACCAAGAGCTGCCGACAGATTTTGCCCTTTTTAAAATTTTTATTTTTTTTTTATAATATTGAAAAATTAATTTAGTTCAATATATGTTATACCCCATTTGACAATTTTCAGACAATTCTTCATTCATTTTATTAACTCTTTGTACAGTATTATTTTTGAATTGGGGAAAGCATGAATTTGATATCGTGGTTGTAACCATGACACCAGAATGTTCAGTGTCTATGTTATGACCACAGCAAATATGAAAAATATGATTTGTATGACGCGCAGTGGTTGTTATTTTTTTAATATAATGAATTTTTTTTTTTTCAAAATCTCAGTTATTTTCACAAAGGAATTACGGCCTATTTTAGTCTCCTTAACACATGTGAAAGAACATTCAGATCTAGGTTCCTGAGCTTTGTCGCACTGCTGTATCACAGTTTGTCTGCTGTATAACAATGAAATACATAAAATAAATCTGGCATCTATGCACATGAGGTCAAATATTATAGAACTAATGCATGAGTTTTGTTATTATAGTCATGGAAGAAGGGGAAGGATCTCTGAGGAAGAGCACACGCCTGAAGCAGAAACAAGTGTCTGCTGCACCAAGCCAGCCACCGCTTGGTTCTGAGGCATCCCATCCCACGATCCCCTCCCAGTCCTTTCCATCTCCATCATCCCCTACCCCACCCAAAAGTAGGAAAAGAAAAACAGCAAGGGAAATAAACAAAGATTACAGAAAGAAAATTAAGCTGAATGCTGAAAAGTATGCAGAACATGTAGAAAAAAAACAAGAAAAAATGCCAGTTGTACAGACAGGAAATAATGGCAGATGAAGAGAAAAGGAAAAGAAACGGTGAAATGGCCAGGATGAGAATGGCCAAAATGAGGGAGAGGAAGAAGCAGGAAAAATTACATGGCAGCACAAATAAAATGAAAACTTGCCAAGATGAGGGTAGTGAAAAATAAGAGGAGAGAACAATGGAAGCTGTCCAAGCAAAGAGAACGGGCTAACTGGACTCCCTCAAAAAAGGCAGATGTTAACAGAAAAA
>JADBJO010011814.1:0-2500 GCA_016801955.1 Conus betulinus
ATCTTCGCAGTTAAGCAATGTTTTAGGTTCAAGCATGGTGAAGTAAAAATGAACGCACTTAACAATACGTGAAGTAACGTACATTTGATAGACAATAGCAAACGGACCCTTGAATATTTGACTAATGGTATCTTTACACGTTACAAACATCAGTCATCAACAAAGCACACAACAATTCCTATCCGGGCAATACTATTTTATGCATTATTCTGTATCATCTGCTGAGGTGTGTGCATTTGTCAAAAATCACGTTTTCCCGGGCTTAGACCTAAAGTCTGTTTCAAATAAATAGAAGTCTTTACCTGTTCCAAGTGGAGCAGTAGGCGAGTGCACCTCTTCATTCAGGCCCTCAAAATTGGATGCGCGTCATCGTCCACCCTTGCTGAACGCCACAGAAAAGAAGTGTAAATGGAAACAAGCACAAAAGACAGAGAAAGAGGGGACAAGACAGGAAATGCGGCGGAAACAGATGAGGAATTACGGTGGTACATCATACACAAACGGCGGCAAGTCATGGTTTGAAATCGGAAATGTAACTTAAAATTATGAATATGGCTCGAAAACGTAAAGAGTCAAAACGGAATGCGGAAAGAAACTGAACAGCAAGTTGTCTGGGTACATGGAATGGAATGGTTTTAGTCCGAAGGAGACCAACACGTCACACGAGACTGGAAACTGGAAAACTGCCAACGGTTTCTGATTTAGAAGGGTTGCACAGGAGAGATCGATCGATGCACTCTCATAGATTTCTTTGCTTATGTACAGAGTGTGACCGCACTGCCAGTCACTTGGGACTGTACATGTAAATCGTCAGAGGCAGCAGAATATCGCTTGGGGGCCACATTGCACTTGAAACGTCTTTTTCACAGTACTTGTTCACGAGAGCGATTTTTGCTCAAAGGTTAGATATACCTTTGTTCAATCTAGACATCTATGCAAAGGGAAACTGGAGCGAGAGAAAAAAATGGAGAGAGAGAGAGAGAGAGAGAGAGAGAGAGGGGGGAGGGTGGGAGACTGAAAGACAGAGAGATGGACTTAAACGAATAGAGATTGTTAAAAAAGATATGCCCGTAAATCATAGACGTGTGTGTGTGTGTGTGTGTGTGTGTGTGTGTGTGTGTGTGTGTGTGTGTGTGGGTGGGGCGCGCGGCGTGGTGTGCGTGTATGTGTGTGGGACAGCAACAGTTGTGTGAAAGGATGGGGGCATCATAGTGGGCCGACGACAGAACGGGACAGCAACATTGCGGGTTGGTTATTTGGGGAGAGAGAGAGAGAGAGAGAGAGAGAGAGAGAGAGAGAGAGAGAGAGAGAGAGAGAGAGAATTGTGTGCGAGTGCGTCTGAGAGAGAGCGAGCGAGAGAGAGAGAGAGGCGACATAGCGGGTGACAGCACAAGTGGGGGGGGGGGGGGGGGGGGGGGGGGCAACATTACGGGTTGGTGCCTGGCATGATGGTGACTAAACGGGGACGGTGCAACCTTTCAAACTGTCCTAAAAACGTCAGTTCTCTCCCCTTCCGATCAAAATTCATACCTGGAGAGAGAGAGAGAGAGAGAGAGAGAGAGAGAGAGGGGGGGGGGGGGGGGGTATGTGGTATCATTCCGTTAGTTTCGGTTTATCGAACGTTGGATTTCTAAATTAGCAAAAACGTGTAGGGAAAGAATGAATTTGAATGAAGTTGGGGGGTACGGGGTGGGGATGAGGTGTTTGGTGTGTGTATCGGATTGAGATTACCTTTCTAACCCCTCTTCTGGTCCGCTTGACATTTCATTCTGACACTGGAGAGTTTCCGTGTGTGCGCGCGCTTTCTTCTTTCCAGATTAAAGTAAACTTATAACAATCACTTAAAATAATCAATGCTTACCATTTTCAGGCATCAAATGAGGGAAGAGAAAGGATATTCCGCAAGCCCGAGTTTATGGCTATATCCTGGTGCACCTCCGAAAAAAAAAAAGACATTTCACTGAGACGGGAAAGTAATGCTTTCAGAATTCAAGCTTCTGTCCTTCAACAGATAAAACTGTGTAGAACTTCTGTGACAGGGATACATACGGATATGGCCTTTGATAGAAATCAGGTTCGAATCAGTATACACGGTCAACTGACCAGGTCCACCACAAAATCAGGTTACATTCAATATTAGCGAAGGGCCATTAGATTCTGGACTAAACTGCTGGTACCAAACTATCAAGAGATAAAACCGTTTGGCATTGGTAGCTGATGCTCAGTTTCAGTATCGAGGTTTCAGACATCTACATCTAAATTTGAAGGCGAAAAAAAAAGAAAATATCAGTCTGACACTTCCACCGATTAGATTTACACCAGTGAAGAGAGCAAGAGTGGGGTGGTGGGGGGTGGACGGAGGAAGTGCAGCGCCAAGGGGCATGGGGGGGGAACTGGAGAGGGAGGAGAGTTGGGAAAGGAAAAAGAAGTAGGCTACCTTTCTCATCTCTCTCCTATCTCGCACGATTAAGCTAAAGGTGCGGGGGGGGGGGGGTGCTGG
>JADBJO010011814.1:12500-15000 GCA_016801955.1 Conus betulinus
GTGTGTGTGTGTGTGTGTGTGTGTGTGTGTGTGTGTGTGTGTGTGTGTGTGTGTGTGTGTGTGTGTGTGTTATTGGTCTTATACACACCTTTGTCTGCGAAGCTGACTCGTTGTTATTGGGGTTGTACCCGCCTTACTTTGAGAAGATACCTCTTTGTGTTTTTTTTGTTTGTTTGTTCGTTGGTTTTCAATCATGCCATGATCTGTAGCATTCCGTGTCGTTCGCTCCCCTGCCCCGCATTCCAACCATCCTAGGCACAGCCACACCCACGTTCGTCCTGTTGCTGGCCTAGCAGGGCAGTCCAAGGCAGCAGTCAGTGTCAGGTCATCATGAAGCAACCAAGCAGATGAAAAATACCACTGCTGCTGGAATTACTCTGCTAGTGGGGAGTGATACTGGTCATCTGCTGAAACACTTTGGTTTTGTTTACCTGGTGCTTGTAATATCTTCTGCCAAATCATTGTAATGGTACTGAATGGTACTTTTGATCACCACTTATTATCTGCCACCGTCCTGGGCATATGTCGATGATTATTGGGTCAACAAAGTAACTACAATGATATTAGGGAAATCGAAAAAACCATGTCGAACAGACCCCCGCCCTTTGATCAAGATCTCTACCACAGATGTACACGAAAAGTTGGTAGGTTCGTCAACATCTGTGACCATAATCTTGCTGACGAAAACAGGGTCTGCTTTTGATATGGATCTGTATGACCGAGTTGAGTTTATTATGGGCTCCCTATGGCACACTGGAACCACACATAACTGCATCTCTGATAGTGTTGCTTAAATTTTCTGGCCTACACTACAAGTGTCTCTGTATCTCTTGGGCCTGCTTGATGCTGGGATATGTTATGAAAGTAAGCGAAGAGTACAACTTCGTCATACAGTCTCAGACCTGAATGGAAATCTGTGGCACCATCCTCATCATCCTCATCCACATATATCCACATAAAAAAAAAGTCTCAAATGTTGTGGCCCTTCATGCCCCGTTTTACTATTGTGAAATCAGTGTCGATTGCCTCTCCAGGTCCATGCCCTCGGTTTTGGTTCTGTCAGGGTCAACGGTATTGGCACATTCCTGGGAACTGTCATCGGACGGACGTGGTGGCGCCCACCGGAAGGAAAAGCTCACTCACGTTGGCTCTGCAACTAGAGAATATTTTAATTGGTACGGGGCTTAGTAGGTGATGCCCTGTACATTCTGGGTCCGAACAGGCGTCAGTGAACGCTACATAAGTGTGTTTCAGCAGCAGTGTAGTGACTCATCTGATGAGCTGTTCCATGACGACTTGACATTGACTGCTCCCTGTGGATTGCTAGCACTTGAACTGCAATGGAGATGGGCCAGGCTGTGGCTGTTGTTGGTGTTGTCGTACCCTGGCTAAAACAAACCTTCAGGGATCATCCAAACAGCCGAAGTAATTGAAACACTATGGTACAAACGCATCAGCTGGGGATGAGAACATTACGTGTGTGACCGTTTCTGATTACCCCGCCACATGATCAGCCCCACTACGACTTCGGGGGATTTTGGAGATAATTTATACTAGGAGCTTGTCATAACTGAAGACAATCCTCGCATAACTATGCAGAGCATAACAACATTTTGATGTATCCTTGGTGTTCTAGCCTATGTCAATTGGCTTGACACAGCTTCAAGCCAAGGTGGGCTGTAGCTATCGAAGGGAGGGAAGGGTTGGTGGGTAGAACGAGCATCGTAGGTGCAATGGCACTGAAACGGTAGAGGAAATGGACAGCACCATAAAAGGGGTTCATGCATGGACAAATATTCCATCTTTCCATCCTTTTTCGTTAAAGTGCATGCTGTAGATTTTACATGATCTTACTTACAGACAGACAAACCCACCATTAGACTCAGGAGAAAATTGAATCTGCTTGTTGAGAATTATACCAAACACTGCAGGGGAGAGAGCTGTACCATCACAGGAATTGTTCCTGTCCCCCACCACACAGGTCTCTTATATCCCGTCCGACCTCCTGTGGACACCATACTGGAAGCTGGTGGAGAGGCCATCAGCCGTGAAGACAACGACCCCACTCTTCCCTCGCCTTGGCCCCTTCGCTGTAGGATCCAGAGGATTTGTGCACCTGGCTATTTTAGCCCCCGGACAATTTGTTGCTGAAGCGTGCCTTTTCTGTCACTGTGTCCACCATGACTATGATGCTTTCACCCATTTCCACTATTTTGTTTGCTTGTTTGTTTGTTTTGTCCGTCTGTCTGTCTGTCTGTCTGTCTGTCACACACACACACACACACACACACACACACACACACACACACACACACACACACACACACACACACGCACGCACGCACGCACGCACGCACGCACGCACGCACGCACGCACACACACACACACACACACACACACACACACACACACACACACACACACACACACATATATATTGAACCCACTTCACACAAATTTCTCCAATGAGGACGTACGGTCTAAATGACCGGTCCAATA
>JADBJO010011814.1:20000-25000 GCA_016801955.1 Conus betulinus
AGCTTGTGGATGGGTCCACTATACCAAGATCCTGTTCCTCTCGCCAGCCAGTATGAGCGGTGTTCACAAGTCGTTTGTCAAGTCTTCTTTCTCTCAACAAATCTGTAGTGTGTGTGTGTGTGCATTATTTCACCAATCAGATTGAAAGACAAATGTACATGTAAGTGTCGTGTTCTGGTATCAATAAATTGATTACTAATAATACACTGCGGTTATACTTAATCAGAGATTTCAGTTTGACACTAAAACTGGTCCCTTCTCATTGGCAAATGTATACGTATTAATCAATGATGCGGAAATTCAGTGTTTTGCATTTCAAGTTTTTTACAGTAATGGAGGTTGAACAATCAAATATCAAAACATGAAACCTATCCTTCATCAACTAGTATTGTTTCATCAACAAATAGTCTATACTGCCTTTTTATTACGCATCCATATAGCAACATATCAACATATCTCCACGTTTTCAAACTGGCGATTGGGATCAGCATTACAATATTCACCCTGCTCTACCCACTGGAACAATGGCCTTTCAGTCGGAACACTGACACAATAAAAGCCTCTGAGCCTCTTTAAACGAAGCTTTGAAATACCCTATGGAACAGCTTATCAACAACGCTGACAAACAAACAACAAACAAACTAACTAACACCGTATGTGTGGCATAGCTCTCAGATCACTGCGACATTTTAAAGTCTTACTTTCGTTCTCCCTTATTCATTTACGTATTTACGTATACATCTTAAGTGTATTAATCTATTATATTTTATTCATGTGCTTATTTATTTCAAGTTAATTTATGTCTGTCTTTTTCTTCTTGACTTTTTTTTTATTTACTCGACAGGTTTTGTTTTTTTTAATTCATTCATTTTTATTTTAAAGGAGAGAGCGAGAGAGAGAGAGAGAGAGAGAGAGAGAGAGAGAGAGAGAGAGAGAGAGAGAGAGAGAGAGAGAGAGAGAGAGAGAACTCAGAACTCAGAACTCAGAACTCATTTTTATTTGACAGGCCACAGGCCCATATCAAGTGAGTGAACAAGGTCAAATAAATCAGTACAAGCCACTCAGCTGAAAGGGTGTTCAAAAATTAATAATGAAGACATTCATGAAGCAACTGCAGCATTAATTGCTTCGTTTCTAATGGCCATTGCTCTATAAATGAAATTACCAACACTCATAATAGTGGTCTCAATAGAACAGGCTAGCAACATGGACATTTTGAATAGAGAAGGGTGTTGTAATATTTAGCTGGAATCAACTCGAGGCGCAACTTATCGTACAAAGGACAAACCAGTAGAAAATAAAGCTCAGTTTCCGGTGCTTCCTTACAGTGTGGACAGAAAATGTCATGGTTTTCTATTGCGATCAGTATATCGTAAAAAGTGGCATCGTAATGGCGACATTCCTAACCGAACCTTGAAAGTAACCTGCGGATGTTAACATGTTTAATTACACAGAGGTAGTGACTTCGAATAAGAGACTGGTTATATGACCGATAAACATCGTACAACTCTGCGATTCGATAGCTGAATGCCAATCTTGGATGTAACAATCACTTAAAAACGTTTCTTGAATTCTGTAATAAAAGCTTTCACATTACCAACACTTTGCATTTCCCAAACAATTCCAAACCCGAATCTGTAAAGAACATAGCAAACATTAGTCGTCCAGGTAATATAATTTTGATTCTGTAGATGTAGCAGCATATCATACGCTTTCTTCGGGAGTCTGTTATTATCCATACAAGCAACACGAAGCCAAAATCTGATACATTTTGCATAAGTATTAACATAAAGAGGGTATCTTCCAGATTCGCCGTACACTAAGTGCCTAGGAGCTTTTGGACTTACACCAAGAAATCTTTTAATAGCAGCTAAGTGCACCCTTTCAATTTGTTCCTGGTTGGATGACAGTCCCCAAATCTCTGCTCCATAAGTTAAGACAGGTTGTATTTGGCAATCGAATAGCTTAAAGAAAATACCAGGAACCCCATAGCATTCTGTTGATAGCAATCAATCCTTTCTTTGCTCTGTTTGCTAAGTCACACATAGTTGGTTGGAAGGATAATCTTGTAGTCAGTATTATTAAACTTGGACAAGCTTGATTAATGTTAACACCAACAAGGTCAGCAGCTTCACTAACTAATGATGAGACATGGTCAGAGTTCATAAGTTCATAAAAAGCAGCTGAACTTTCTTCATCCCATTTGTACTTACTAACAGAAACAACTTGGTGAGCATCATTCTCATTAACAGGTAAACATTCAGCACTATCAGATGGAGAGAAAAACAAAACAACAATAGCATGCTTAGTTTTCTATTAACGGTCTCACATTAAGGCACTGACAATGAGGAAGCAAGGAACTTGAGGCAATCATATAATCAATTACGCTAGAACCACTATCAGATACATAAGTAAAGTCACCTGAACATTTCAATGCTTTCAGACCATTAAGAATACACAGATCAAATTCCTGACATACATTTAACAAATATCGACCAAAAGGGTTTACCATAGTATCCTTGGAGATTCTCGGAAAGGGTTCTTCACTTAGGGACGCATCCATATCATATGACATATAATTCTCTACAAATACTTCTTTTACGTCATCAATGGGGTCACAATTACTCAGGTTAAGTAGGCCAGTTCTTGAATTTAAATCACCTGCTGCGGGATGGGCAGAGGGGAACCCCTGCCGAAGCCTCGCGGGTGTGTGGTGAAACGGGCACATCTCTTGACACAGCATTGAGCCCTGACTCAGTGTGCACTGCCTTCAGGTCACAGTTGTCATGTGAATTGGCGGTAATGGAAGCAGGTACGACAGTCTCGAGTGTCCTCGGGACAGGGTCGTCTGTGGAAAGGTCATCGGTCAATTTGTGGTAAGCGCCAGTGTCCTTGTCTCTCTGGGTGTTCAGTCCGTCTTCCGTCTGCCGCTCACTGTGTCTGTCATCTTCACGGTCACTTAAAGGTCTGTCCTCAATGTTCTCAGTGTCGCCTGTCAGTGCCCAGTCCCCGCACAGATTAAAGTTACCTTTGGGCACCCCCCCTCCCCTCCTGCTTCCTTGTAAACATCATCTTGGGAACGGTCAGTGTTGTCACGAGTCAGCTGTCTGTCTACAGTGTCGAAATCAGATAATCTGTGAATGTGATGTGTATTAATACACCGTCTGTTGTCGTAGTCGTAGTTCTGTCGCGACTGATTGTATCTTCTTGACGATGTGACGGGCACCACACGGCCGTTTCTCAGGTACCCCCGTCGTCCCTCTTCTTCCGGGAGTCGCATCATCTCGTCACGCTGGTGCGGGGGTGAGATCAGGACCAAGTCTGACGCCCTCATTCTCCTGCAGCTCACGACGCGCCCTCTGGCTGGACATCAGGACCATCGTCAAGTCATGCCGCCTGAAGGTAACGATGACAGCTCGCTTCTGGTCACTCTTGCGTCGTCCCACGCGAACAGCATCGACAATATCGTCACGGTCCCACACTAAGTCAGTATAATAAGTGTTCAGTAAGTTAAGGAGTGTGCTGACCAGCCCTGATGATGTTTCACCTGACGGTTCCTCCAGCCCGGAAATCTTAACGTTCCTGCGCGACGTAGATCTGACTGTATTCGTTCAAACTGGTTCTCTAGTCTCTGAATGCGATCTTCTGATTCGTGCATTCGTCTTTGGAGGGTCTGTATATCCGTCGAGTTCCGTGTGTGACTGCCTGCGACACAAACGACAGCCCCTGCTTGATGATGTCGGACATGTCCTGCGTAAACTGATTCCGCATATTGACTGTCTGATGTGAAAGGCTGGACACTAACCTCATCACAGAGTCAATCTGCTGTGACAGGCGCGCCTCACTACCCCCGTCGTAGGCGTTGGTAGAATTCTGAGGAGGGGGTCCGGGATTTTCTTCAACGTCACCACATCGCAAGATTAACGCTGCCGACAACCACAACAAAAGCAAGTCTGACGGTCTAATTTCCAGTCGAGAAAAAATCAGCGTCCAGGACTTGTGAGAAGATACCGCTGCTCTCGCTCTCTCTCTTCGCCATGAAGATGATGAAAACAGGGTTGAAATACCCAACAGAAAGTCTGTGCTGCAGCGCAGCAGTTGGCATGATCGGAGCAACCACGATTTCCTCAGTAGAAAACACCTTGAAATTTTCTAAGTCCAAAAAAATCAGTTCACGCTATGCTACAGGTGGAAGGACGGGAGCTCTTGTCAAACACGTCCGACCCGAACGGTGACCGCGCGTTCACTCAGATTTTTCATTCACTTAGTTAACCTTCACATCCTCTATGAAATAAACAATAATCCGCAGTGTCTTTAGAAAACAGTCTTACATACAAGATGAAAACATTGTACTATATGGATGGAGCCAAATCAAAATTTTGTTTAAAAGATAAAGCGCAGAAGTGAGGGGAAAGCGCATTATTTTGTTTTTCAATGAAGAGTAAAGAACAGAATTCCAAGTAACTGTGCTGATAGAGATTTGGGAAGATATCTAATCTCTTTACACTCTTATGTGAAACGTAATCTAGGACTGCATTGAAACAAAAGAGAAAGAATGAAGACAGATAATCGTTAGAGGTGTTATAAATATTTACAGTACTCTGGATAAAATCCAAGAGAGAGAAGAGACAGAGAGAGAGGGGGGGGGGGAGACAGACAGACAGGCGGAGAGACAGACAGAGAGAGAAAGAGCCACAGAGAGACAGACATGCAGACAGACAGATAGACAGACAGAAGCACACAGAGGAGACAGACGGGGACAGACCAACAGAGAGACACAGGCAAATAGACATGCGAACAAGCAGACAGATGGATGGGCAGACAGACAGATGGACAGGCAGATCCAAACAAGCAGACACAGGCCAAGACAGTCTAATACGTATGTAGAAACTTCAACGTAATTTCTGTTCCTTGGATTTCACGCAGTAATTTCACCCACTAAAATTCACCATTCTTTGTTCCTCAGATAATGCTTCTAACATTAAAAAGTAGTTGCTCTG
>JADBJO010011814.1:27500-35000 GCA_016801955.1 Conus betulinus
TGTGTGTGTGTGTGTGTGTGTGTGTGTGTGTGCGTGCGTGCGTGCGTGCGTGCGTGCGTGCGTGCGTGCGTGTGTGTGTGTGTGTGTGTGCGTGCGTGCGTGCGTGCGTGCGCGCGCGTGCGTGCGTGCGTGCGTGCGTGCGTGCGTGTGTGTGTGTGTGTGTGCGTCCGTAGGTGCGTGCGGGAGTGCGCGCGTGCGTGCGAGTGTGCTTGCTTCCCATAAGAAACGTCTGTTCAACAAGGCATTAATCATGCATATGGTTATAAAGAGAAATGATTCTTGAAAAAAAAAAAAAATCAAACACACGTTTTAATCGTTTAAATTGGGAGGAAACCCGATCACAGAATCATCGTGCACTCTTAACACTTTTCCTGTCCTTTTCCAATGTTTGCTAATGGAGGATGGGACGTGTTTTATTCAAGGTGATATAGCCTTGCTACCGCAGCAGGCCCTTCATCCCCGCCGTTAATGCATGCCATTTGAAGATCTTGATTTTCTTTTGTCTTGTGTGTTTTTTCTGTAATGTTAGGAGGAAACAGTAACAGCTTAGTACAGGGAGGAAAGGCAGAGCGAGTGGTGGGCATACTTTCCACATTCACATCATCTCACAGTTTTTTTTTTGTTTTTTTTTTTTTTTTTTTTTTTTTGTCTTCCTGGAATCGCAAACCAAATCCGGACCTGTTCAAACTGTCAAAAATGATAATTATACTCAGCAGGTATGATACAAATTGCACCATGTGAAAACAAACATAATCATGCAATATTAGGAACTGTGTTAGTGAGCATTTTCAACAAAGGTTCAAATCAGCGAAGAGTACAACTGTTCATAAGGCATAAATCATTCCAATGGCGCTTAGGTGGATGTTGAATGTTCCTTACGAAGGTGTAAACTTGTGTCTCCATAATTCCGTTATTATTTTAAACTCGTAAACCTCCATTTACCAACTCCTCTACTGATCTTAATTTGTCCACCCCATCTCAACACCTACCTCATTGACGACGACCCACCCCCCCCCCCCCCCCCCTCCTACTTCCTCTCTTCTCTTCTTCCTCTCTCTCTTCTCTCTCTCCCTCTCTCTCTCTCTCTCTCTCTATCTCTCTCTCTCTGTCTGTCTGTCTGTCTCTGTCTGTCTCTCTGTCTCTGTCTCTGTCTCTCTCTCTCTCTCTCTCTCTCTCTCTCTCTCTCTCTCTCTCTCTCTCTCTCTTAATTTGATTTTGTTCCACCTGTATTCCTGCCCATTACAACCTTATTACTTTTTTGAGTATCAGCTGCTTTATTTTACAATTCCGTTACAGTCTGGTTACGTTGATATGTCGTACGAATAAATATATACATTGAAATACAGTGTGTATGACAACTACAGATTTAAGACGAGTTCTCGACCTAATTTCTTCATCATCGTATGTTAAAGGTCACTCAATCAATCAACTAATCAAATAATTAGTCAATCCAGCGATTGTCAATCACTTAACCAATCAAAAAATCAGTCAGTCAGTCAGTCAGTGTGTGTGTGTGTGTGTGTGTGTGTGTGTGTGTGTGTGTGTGTGTGTGTGTGTGCGTGATCGTGTGGGGGGGGGGGGGGGGGGAGGGGGGGGGGCTAAGGCTTGCTCTCCTCTGCTAACACCTGGATTTTTAACATGTCAGAGATACAAACCTAACGCTGGCCACTACCGTGTTTGAATGTAGCGCTGGATTATATTTGTCTCCTATCTGCTGAAAACAGACCTCGAGAGCAAGTTTTCAACTTGACTGGACATACAGAGGAAACGAAAGAGAAGGGCTCTCGAAAGCCTTTGGAATTAATTGAGGAGCGCTCCCGTTTCCAATCAAGCCCTTTTAAGATGAGACGAACTGTGGTAATGGATTACACCGTTGAGATGAAAGCAGGATAAGGTGCAGGTGTCTGATGCAATGAAGGAGGAGGCGGAATAGAAGTGTGGGGTGGAGAAAATTGAAAAGGAAAGGGAAAGGTTGATGGGAGAGAAGGACCCCCCCCCCCCCACACACCACACACACACACACACACACATGAAGAAGGAGGCGGAGTAGGAGTGTGGGGTGGAAGGACATTGAAAAGGAAAGGGAAACGTTGGTGGGAGAGAGAAGGAAGTCTCTCTCTCTCTCTCTCTCTCTCTCTCTCCTCTCTCTCTCATACACACACACACACACACACACACACACACACACACACACACACACACACACACATGCACACACATATAATTATCATTCTCTCTGTCTCTGTTTCTTCTCTCTCTCTCTCTCACAACACTCTCTCTTCTCTCTCTCTCTCTCTCTCTCTCTCTCTCTCTCTCTCTCTCTCTCTCTCTCTCTCTCTCTCTCTCTCTCTCTCTCTCCCCCCCCCCTCTCTGTCTCGTGTGTATATATGTGTGTGTATGTGTATGTGTACATGTACATGTACACTTGATGTGAAACTTTTGACAGTGCCTCCTGACCTGATGTAGGTTTACATCAGCTCGTTAAATGTACATAGAAGTCTAAAGTCATATTATTTTTTAAAAAATAAATAATAAAAAAAAGAACGAGTCACAAATACAGTACTTTTTCATCTACAAGGCACATTTCCTTGCCTGACGTTACCTTTTATCAAACAGGCAGGTGATTTGCTTTGCTGTTTTGATAGAGACCGGTCCAAAGCCCAGATTATCAAAGAGGCAGGTGATTTGCTTTGCTGTTTTGATAGAGACTGGTCCAAAGCCCAGATTATCAAAGAGGCAGGTGATTTGCTTTGCTGTTTTGATAGAGACTGGTCCAAAGCCCAGATTATCAAACGGCAGATGATTTGCTTTGCTATTTTGATAGAGACTGATCCAAAGCCCAGATTATCAAACGGGCAGGTGATTTGCTTTTGCTGCTCTGATAAAGACTGGTCCAAAGCCCAGATTATCAAATGGGCAGATGATTTGCTTTGCTGTTTTGATAGAGGCTGATCCAAAACCCAGATTGAAACAGAGGGGGCATGAAATACCTTATCTTGTCTTTATACAGTGAAGGGAGGTAAAAATTTTGTTTTTCACCCTTTCTTAGTCATCTTTCTGTTTTGTTCACCTTATCTCCTTTAAAACCTCCTCAGGACAATCCTTCACGCTCTCAGCGTATTTCCCGCTCAAAAAAAAAAAAAAAAGAATAAATAAAATAAGAAAAAAAAATCCCATTTCACAACCCTCACCGACTGGATCATCTTGTGGACACTTCACATGACGGAGGGTCGATCGACCCACGTGACATCATCATTTGCCCTTTCTGATGTCACTTCCTACTCAAAGGCGGTCTTACGCGCATGCCTGTTTTTCTTATTACTCCATCATCTGCAACCTTCAGACTCTCATTGCACCATCATCATGACATTCCCTTGTATATCATCACCTTCTCTTGTTATACCACTTCCGGTTCCGGTGCCCGGTTCCTTACTTCTGGTTCCAGTGTGATGACATCACTTCCTGTTCCCGTTCCGGTTTGATTACGTCAGTTCCGGTTCCGGTGGCTCCAAATCCAGGGGTTTATTTGAACGCGCGCCTATCTACTGACAGAGAGAGACAGAGAGACACATACAGAGAAAGAAGAAATGGGGGAAGGGGAGGTGGGGGGGGGGGGGGGGGGGTAATGAGAGAAACTGTGTGTGTGGATATCAGTTAAACAGGGCAGGTGTTCAGATGACGTGGAAAAAATTGTGACTAGTAAAAGAGCTGGCAGATGGAGCTTGACGAAATTAATAGAAAAATGAAACTGTGAATACATAATGTGTTTTTGGTAATGTTTCTTCACATTTTCCAGAAGGCTGTTCATAAATGTAATAATAACATAATGAATAAACAAACAGATGAACAAAAACAATTTAAGAGAGAGAGACAGGGGAGAAAGAGAGAGAGAGAGAGGAGAGAGAGAGAGAGAGAGAGAGAGAGAGAGAGAGAGAGAGAGAGAGAGAGAGACCGACCAGACAGACAGACAGACAGAAACAGAGACCTGATGTAATCGTAGAGTAATTACTTTTCGTTATTAGCAGCATGTCACAGTATTGATGTAAGGTAAATCGGCTGATATAACATTGCTCAGGGTAATGTAAAAGAAAACATTGTCTTGAATGATATTTGTCTTGCACGCAGAATTCCCAGTAGGTTGAAACGAGTCGCTTTTTTCTTTTCTTTTTTTTTATTTTATTTTTTTTATTTTTATTTATTTATTTTGTTTGTTTGTTTGTTTGTTTTGTTTTGTTCCTTCATTTGGCAGTGCAGTAATTCTGTTTTTTGTACTTTTTTTAAATTTCTGCCTGCAGTCACCCAAATTTGCAACTAAGTAATAATAATTTGTATTTGTATATCCATGAGTATGCGCATACTGAATTACATATGGTTTGACACACTTCACTTTGACTCTGTTCATGTCATCTTGGGAGTGGTTATTTCTGATATGAATATCATTATCATGGGTTACTGTACCCTTGCCGTACCGATTCTGACAAGAGAGAAATGGCCACATCGTTAAACCATCCCAACTCTCTCTCTCTCTCTCTCTCTCTCTCTCTCTCTCTCTCTCTCTCTCTCTCTCTCTCTCTCTCTCTCTCTCTCATCAGTTGAAGAAGTACTGGAGAGATACGAACTACCACGTCTGTTGCGTTTTCAAGTTTGCCTCTGTATGTCTGCTACCACACCTGTTATCTTTTCAAGTTTGCCTCTGTCTGTATGTCTGCTACCACTCCTGTCACGTTTTCACTTTTTGTTTCCTATATTTCCTTTATTCTCAGCTTTTTTTGTCTGTCTGTTCTTCAGTTTTCATTGAGCATAGGCCCTAGAAAGAGTGGGTGGAGAGGGGGGTAAAACCACAGACCATTTTTTTTTGTCTGTCAGAAGACACGTGCGTGAGAAGCAAAACGGAAGTGTGGAGGTGGTGGGAAAGGGGAGAAAAAAAAAAAAAAAAAAAAAAAAAAAAAACGTTAGTGAGGGCTGCATGTGTGGAGACGATGTGCTTTTGTTGTCAAAACGCCTGCAAAATGATTAAGGCGATTACACACGAAATTAAGCTTGCACACGCTGAGCAGCGTAACCGTTCACACGTTCTGCCTGACCTGAGGCAGACAGAAGAAGTCCCGAGTGTGTCTTCCAGTTGAAATCACACGCGCAGTGGCGCCATTTCGTCCAACGCAATTTAAAGCCCCTTTGGGGATAGAAATAAAACCAGCACAACTAAAGTGACAAAGCCAAAACTGAGTGTGGTATTAAATGTGTTGCCAGTCCCATCACACGCACTTCATGCTTCCTTTCTGAATAGTGCATTTTGGGACAGTTGGTTATAGATGGTGCTGTGGGCAACTTTTTCAACACGCTTAATCCCTATATAAAAGAGACGTTACGTTCTTTGTCTTTATTCCTTTGTTTGTTTCTTTGTTAGCAAGATTACACAAGAAGTTACCGAACTGATTTCAAAGAAATTTACTGGCAAGACAGAATATAAATCAAGCATGAAGCTAGTGTGTCTTGTGGGGATCTGCGATGTGAATCTGGTTCAAATGGTGGTCCATAATCTTATCAGCAAGATGCTTACGAACTGTCGAATGTGTATCAATGCTGTAATGCTAGTGTTATAAATTTACACCATTTGTGAAGTAATATATATTTTCTTAAAATAGTAAACAGTACATTGGATACAATGGCTGATATCTGTGTTCCCATAGGCTTAAAAAAAATGGATATGGGAAATAACTCTGTTGGTTCATATCTTCTATAACTTCCCCTACTGGCGTTCAAAGGACAGATGCCGGTTCTGTTTGACCTTGCTGGAGATCTACGCCATAAAAAGTGTCCTATAAGTTTTGTGTTTTGTGTTGACGTCACTTCCTGTTCTAGTTTCCGGTTTGATTACGTCATTTCGGGTTCCAGTGGCTCCAGCTCAAGAGGTTGATTTGAATGCGTCTCTCTCCTCTCTCTCTCTCTCTCTCTCTCTCTCTCTCTCTCCTCTCGTCTCTTCTCTCTCTCTCCTCTCTCTCTCTCCCTCCTCTCTCTCTCTCTCTCTCTCTTAATTTGTTTTTGTTCCTTCTCTTTACCTGCCCGTTACAACCTTATTACATGTATGATTAGTGTCCTTGTTTATTTTACGATTCCTTTACAGTCTGATTATGCTGATATGCCATACGAATAACACATATCTATCTATCTATCTATATATATATATATATAGATATATATATATATATATATATAGTTAGACAGATAGATATTGAAATAATCTGTGTATGAAACCACAGATATAAGACGTGTTCTCGACATGACATTTTCATCCTTGAATTTAAAGGTCAGTAAATCATCAAACCATCAGTCAATTAATCCATCAGTCGATCAATTAATCAATTCAAAACAATTAATGAAGTAAGAAAATCAGTCAGTCGGTCAATCAACCAATCAATCAATCGATCGATTAATCAACCAATCAATCAGCCTCTCTCTCTCTCTCTCTCTCTCTCTCTCTCTATATATATATATATATATATTATATATATTCAGATTCAGATTCAGAAAACGTTATTGTCTCTCGTTACAAGAGATTACACTTGTGACCGCTGCCCTAAAAGTTAAGACATACATATTTATAGTTACAAACGTGACACTGGAAATTAAAATTACTTACAAGCAATAAAACATGCGCGTGTAGCACCAAAATGGGAATTTCAATCTTTCTCCTTTTGGTAGTGCAAATAAAGTACACACTCAGCCACTCTTGATATATATATACATAATAAATGTGTGCACGTATGAGAGAGAGAGAGAGAGAGAGAGAGAGAGAGAGAGAGAGAGAGAGAGAGAGAGAGAGAGAGAGAGAGAGAGAGAGAGAGAGAGAGAGAGAGAGAGAGAGAGAGAGAGATGAGAGAGAGGTGATTTATCATTAAAAATCATTAAGATGAGACATATTCCAGACATTTCTATTCCTCACTGTTCCAGGACATGCACACATAAAACAGAAACACACCCACACTCCAGCATCTATACTTTCCCGCTTGCTCACGGACATACACACCCCGCGCACATGCTTGTGTCACAGGTGATCCATCGCCTCTTCTTACACGCTGTGTTTGTTTAAAAACGCAATGGATTTGAACACAAAGCTCTTTTTTGTGCGCATCAGCTTAGCTCTGGGAACACAAAAATCGTCTGCCTGATGGAAGGAGCACAAACTGTCGCGCAAGCGTATGCCCACTGTCACTAACAATCGCACGAGCCTTGTTGACCGCACGCCTTTCATACAACTCACTCATACTCTCCTGTCTCTCACCAACGCCACTACCCTGTTGAAAGTATTGCTGGATTAATTTTTTCTCCTGTCGGCTGAAGTCCGACCTCGTGAGCAAGTTTTTCAACTTGACTGGACATACAGAGGAAACGAAAAGAAAGGGCACTCGAAAACCTTTGGAATAATAGAGGAGCGCTCCCGTTTCCAGCCAAGCCCTTTTAAGATGAGATGAACTCTGGTATTGGATTACACCGTTGAGA
>JADBJO010011814.1:40000-45000 GCA_016801955.1 Conus betulinus
CAGTTACGTCAACAGCATAGTTTGAACTTCATTTTATCAAATTTCCTTCTCTGTTTCTTTGAACTACTATGTTACAATTTCAATCTTACAACTTCGATCTTACAGGGGACAAGCCAACAGAGCTGATTTAAGAGCATCCAGGGGTTGTGAAAGGAAAAGGGAGTAAGCTGGATCAGTCACACCAGATCAAAGCAAACAATTAGAGAAATAAGCTCACTGACTTATAAAGAGAGAGAGAGAGAGAGAGAGAGAGAGAGAGAGCGAGAGAGAGAGAGAGAGAGAGAGTGGAGGAGGAGGAGGTTGAAGGCAAAAGGAATAAGTCAGATCAGTGTTTTTGTCCTAACATCGTCATTTGTTATTTGGGTTTACCAGTAATGTATATGTCTCTGCCAATGTGTTTTAATCTTAATCCTTTAACTGATACGTTTTCATTTTACGCACACTTTAACAACAACAACAACAACAACAACAACAACTTGATGCATAATGAATAAAGTGTCTGACTCTGTCTGTCATAGCGATTTGCTACAGAATTTAGAATTACCCACATGCGATTGTGAAAAAAATGATAATAATAAAAATAACATTAATAATAATAATAATAATAATAATAATAATAATAATAATAATAATAATAATAATAATTTATATAGCGCCTATTCTCTACAAAGTCAGGGCTCTAAGCGCTTTACATAACTAAACAACACATACGCACACATACACGCGCGCGCGCGCCCGAACAGAAGCGCATGAGCGGGCATGCTCACGCATGACCACACACACCCACGTTCACAGACACACGCATGCACGCACGCACGCACGCACGAAGGACATCAACACAGCCTGCACGCACAAGCGACACAACCACCAAGCACTCACGCGCGAACGCAAAAAGCAACTCAGGCACTCGGGAGGTGAATTGGGAAGTGTGTGTGTGTGTGTGTGTGTGTGTGGGGGGGGGGGGGGGGGGGGGGGGGGGGGGGGGGGGGGGGGACGACCGATGAAAAAAAAATTGTTTTAAGGGCAGATTAGAAAGGACATGGTGAGGTAGGTGTCTGACACAAATAAGGCTGTGGTCATATGTTATCCCAAAGGTCACTAGAAAGTTGATCGATGACGTCACAGCTACGTCAACAGCTAGTTTCAACTTTTAATTCATTAACTTCTCTTTCTCTGTTTCCTTGAACTTCTATGTTACCACTTCAGTCTTACAACTTTGATCTTATAACTTTTATCTTGCATCCCTAGACATAGATAGCGATTCACGTAACTATGTAAAAATCATCTTACTTTTTATGTGGGTTGATCGGGGGGGGGGGGGGGGGGGGGGGGGGGGGGGGGGGGGGGGGGGGAGGTGTGAGGAGCTAAGTAATGGTATATGATTATTTGTGCAGAGAAAAATAGACAGCATTTTTGCCATAGGTGACATTCGGTTAATCTTTTTTATATATTCAGTTATTTATTTGTTTATATATATATATATATATATATATATATATATAGATATATATATATATATATATATATATATATATATATATGTGTGGTGTGTGTGTGTGTGTGTGTGGGTGTGTGTGTGTGTTCATGTATTATTATCCATTATAGCTATTAGACCTACCGCATTGTTTTTTATATGATTTATTTCTTTATTCATTTCTTTAATTATATGTTTAATCGTTTTTTATTTACTTATTTATTTATTCATTTATTTACTTATGTATATCTAATTATTTATGTATCTATTCATTTATGTATGTATTTATTTTTATTTATTTATATATTTATTTATTTATTCAATTCTGTATTTTTTCATTTATTCATGAATTCACTTATTTATGCGTTTTGCTATTCAGTATTGTAATTTACTCTTTGTTTTCATATTTGACTCTTACCTTCATAGATTTTTCCCATTATCATAGAAAACGTTATTTGATTATAACATAAAGGACAGTTTATGACGCATTTCACAGCCACTGTGGTGTTAGCGTCGCATGCTGTGGGCTATGAAGTTACTGGTTCGAATCCCACTACATGCAAACAATATTGGATTTTTTTTTTTCACTGGCAGGCTCGTATGCCTTCTAGACGAATCAGTAAGAAATACTGGATTTATGCAGTTGAATCTGACCCATTAAACGGATGTTATTCTGATGCTACGGCTCAAACGCCGCGACCAACAATTCAGGTGTCTGTATTGCTCGGGCCTGGATGACGCTGGGATATATCCTGAAAGAATGCGTACACTTCTGTCATAGAATCTCAGATCACAATGAAGCTCCATAGAACCTTCTTCATTATAATTCACTGTATTAAATATCTCCTACCCGCGCCCCCACCTCCACACTCCGATCCCACCTGCCTCAAGAAGTCTCAAAGTCTTTTGCAGTTCATGCCCTGCCCAGATGATGTCCTCAATCGCCACGTCCACTCTCTACCTTCATGCCCATGATGAGTTCATGCAAAGGTCGTCGGCATGGGCTAACTCATGGAGACTTATAAAATGACCCTGAACGGTTGAATGGTGCACTGGTACCGCACAAAATGTCACAATGATATTTTGTGCAGTTATTCACTGCACAAACTGTCACAATTAGCACAAATTTGTACGAAATGCACACAATTGTGACAATCTGTGCATCTGTATGCCTTTTTTGAAATCACTGCTGCACAAATGGTCACAACCCTCTCTCTTATCCGTGTACGTGTGGGTGGATGGATGGGTGGATATACTCTATGATGTCCACGTATTCTTTTGCGTTTTTCAGTTTGGCTTGCAATTTGCATTTTTCAGTTTTATACAAGGTATATACTTTAAGTCTCTATTTACTGCACATGTTTTACGAGGTGACAGCGGACTAACAATACTGACAGAGGTTGTGACATTTTCGGTAAGAGTGAATTCGAAAATAGGTCATAGGTGCACAGATTGTCACAATTGGGAGTTGTGACATTTTGTGCAGTCCTTCACTGCACAAAATGCCACAACAGGCACAAAATGTCACATTTTGTGCAGTGGTGACACTTTGTGCGGTAACAGTGCGCCCCACTCAAAGGAACATCCATTCACGCGGACTTCACGCAGCTGTCGTCGTCAGCAAGGTCAGTGTGTGGTGTCTGGGCGAGTCGTGGATCAGTACGGGCACTGCAGATCATCACTAGCAGTGCAGTGTCTGCTCTGAGGAGGTGCCTGCTGGTGACTTCGTTGTTGCCTGTGGATGGACAGTGTAACGCTTTGAAGGGATGAACGCGGGTCTGACTCTGTGTGTGTGTGTGTGTGTGTGTGTGTGTGTGTGTGTGTGTGTGTGTGTGTGTGTGTGTGTGTGTGCGTGTGTGTGTAGAAGATGGGATCAGTGGTGTTGGAATGATACCGTGGGCAGATTATGGAAGACGAGATTAAAAAAAAACCCAACAATTACTGAAAGCACGGAATGAAGATTTTAACATATTTTAATATCTTTCATTGCAGAAAAGTGCAATATAATTCCGCGCCACAGACGTCTTCCTTTGGTTTGATGATGATGATGATGATGATGATGATGATGATGACGATGATGATGATAATTGTCATCATCAGCATCATTAGCATTATCATCAATTATTATTATTATTATTATTATTATTATCATTATTATTGTTGTTGTTGTTGTTATCATCATCATCATTATTCTTCTTCTTATTGTTATCATTATCACTATTATTACTTATGTTGTTATTTTGTTGTTGTTCTTGTTACCAATAATTTGAAATGCCCAGCTGTATACAGTTGACTTCCCTGGTAGGACGTACAGTCCTGAAATCACATACTATTCTGTTTTGTCTTGTCCATACTTGACATTTTCATCCTTCTGAATGAATACAAAAATAAGCATGTAAATAATTAAATCAATGGAAGAACGCATGAATAAGTACATAAATGCATAAATACATAAGTAAATGCATACATACATATTTATACATGAATATTTAAAGAAATGAACAAGAAACAGAAAAAACAGTGAATGAACAGATAAATTCATTTTCGAATTCCAGTGTGATAGGATATTTGACAGGGTATCATTTACTACTGTTTACAATATTCATATAAAAGTCTAATTCATATCAAAATATTTTCAAAAGTTTGTTTGTTTAAAGAAATGCAGGTAACTCTTTTTTCAGGGGTGGGGGGTGGAGTAACATCTCACATTGAACCTATAAATAATTTTGTTTAGCAGATGCTATTTTCTTCAAGCTCGCTGCCACAGCTGGAGACTAATATCTGAACACAAAACTAATAGAAGGACACTTTTACAGCGCAGATCTCCAGCAAGGTCAAACAAATCTGACATCTGCCCTTTAAACACCGTTAGGTGAAGTTATAGAAGATAAGAACCGAAAGAGTTACTTCCCATATTCATTTCTTTTAAAGCCTATGGGAAACACATATGTCAGCCACTGTGTCCAGTATAAGCTTTTACTATTTCAAAGAAAACATATTACTTCACATATGCTGTAAATCTATTAAAACTAGCATCATAACATTCACACACATTCGACAATTCGTAAACATCTTGCAGATGAGATTATGGACCACCATTTGAACCTGATTCGCACTACAGATCCACACAAAATGCAATAGCTTCGTACTTGATCTATATTTCGTCCTTCCACTAAATTTCTTAAAAACTGGTTTTGTAGCTTGTGTGCAACCTTGCCAACAAACAAAGGAATGCGCATAAAAACAACACACAATCGTTTTTGTGGAGGCAATAAGCCTGCTGACAAAAATTGCCCATAGCAACATCTATGGCCAACTGTCCTGAATTGCACTGTTCGGAAAGGCAGCTTCAAGTGCGTGCGATGGGATTCAGAACACATTTAACCATATTCAGTTTTGGCTTTGTCACTTAACCGTGCTGATTTTGTTTTTTCTCCCCAAAGAGCTTTAAGTTGCGCTGGGCAAAATGGCGCCCACTGCGCGTGTGATTGCAATTGGGAGACTCATTCGGACGTCTTCTGTCTGC
>JADBJO010011814.1:47500-52500 GCA_016801955.1 Conus betulinus
CTCCCAGTTGTTTGGTCAATGTCAAGGCTTTTAGGTCCCTCTTGCACACGTCTTTGAATCGCAGCTGTGGTCTGCCTGTGGGACGTTTTCCCTGCACAGTTCTCCATAGAGGAGGTCTTTAGGGATCCGTCCGTCATCCATGCGCACGACATGGCCGAGCCAGCGCATACGTCTCTGTTTCAGCAGCGTGTACATGCTGGTGCATCCGGCTCTTTCCAGGACAGTGTTGTTTGGGACCTTGTCCTGCCAGGTGATGTTCAGAATGCGTCGGAGGCTACGCATATGGAAAGCATTGAGCTTTCGCTCTTGTCGGGCACGCAAAGTCCAAGACTCGCTGCCATACAGGAGGGTGCTCACGACGCAGGCTCTGTAGATCTGGATCTTTGTGTGCTCGGTCAGCTTGCTGTTGTTCCATGCTTTCTTTGTCAGTCTGGTCATGGTGGTAGCTGCCTTGCCGATGCGCCTGTTGAGCTCTGCGTCAAGTGAGAGGGTGTCTGAGATATTTGAGCCCAGATAAACAAAGTCATGGACGACATCCAGTTCATGGTCATTGATGCTGATGACGGGGGAGAGTCAACATCCTGTCCCATGACCTGTGTTTTCTTCAAGCTTATGGTAAGCCCGAAGTCTTGGCAGGCATCGCTGAAGCAAGTCATGAGCTGCTGTAGGTCCTCGGCTGAGTGGGCGGTTACTGCTGCGTCGTCTGCAAAGAGGAAGTCACGCAGGCACCTCAGCTTGACTTTAGTCTTGGCTCTTAATCTGGAGAGGTTGAAGAGCTTTCCGTCTGTCCTGGTTCGGAGGTAGATACCTTCAGCTGCAGGACCAAATGCGTGTTTCAGCATCACAGCAAAGAAGATTCCAAACAGGGTGGGAGCCAGGACGCAACCCTGTTTCACTCCGCTCCGTATGTTGAAGGCAGCTGATGTTGAGCCGTCAAAGACGACAGTGCCTTTCATGTCTTCGTGGAAGGATCTGATGATGCTGAGAAGTTTGGGTGGACATCCAATCTTTGGGAGGATCTTGAAGAGGCCATCCCTGCTGACCAGATCGAAAGCCTTTGTGAGATCTATGAAGGCAATGAAGAGTGGCTGCCTTTGCTCCCTACATTTCTCCTGAAGTTGTTTAAGGGAGAAGATCATATCTATAGTGGATCTGTTGGCACGGAAACCGCACTGCGATTCAGGATAAACTTGCTCTGCAAGTACTTGGAGCCTCTTCAGTACTACTCGTGCAAAGACTTTCCCAACGATACTAAGGAGGGATATGCCACGATAATTATTGCAATCGCTTCTGTCACCTTTGTTTTTGTACAGTGTGACGACGTTAGCATCCCTCATGTGTCTTGTGGTACTTCGCCTTCACTCCAGCAGAGGCAGAGGATTTTCATGCAACTCGTGATAAGTGTCTCTTTACAGCACTTCAGTACTTCGGCGGGAATACCGTCTTTCCCTGGTGCCTTGCCAGAGGCAAGAGAGTCCAGGGCTTCGTTGAGTTCGTCTATGGTTGGTTCTCTGTCAAGCTCTTCCAGTTCTGGTAGGCGCTCTATGGCATTCAGGGGCATCTTCTGTGACTACATTTTCCCTTGCATATAGCTCAGTGTAGTGTTCTACCCAGCGCTCCATCTGTTGTTCTCTGTCCTGAATCACCTCCCCTGTAGCTGATTTCAAAGGGCAGTTTTTTTTCTGTGTTGGGCCCAGTGCCTGCTTGATGCCGTCATACATCGCCTTAATGTTGCCTGTGTCAGCTGCGATCTGGATCTGGGAGCAGAGCTGAAGCCAATAATCGTTGGCGCATTGCCTGGCACACTGCTGGACTTTGCTGCGAGCAGCACGGAGAACCTGGAGGTTCTGCTCACTGGGATTGGTTTGTATGCTGTCAGGCGTTTCTCTGGCCTCGATGACTGGTGTCATTTCTTCTAAATGGGCTTCGAACCAATCAGCTGACTTGCTGGTCTTTTTTGCCAAAGGTGGACATGGCGGCGTTGTAGACAGCATCTCTGAAGTGTTCCCATCGGTCTTGGGCATTTGCAGTGGGTGGGCCAGGGAGAGAATCCTCCAACACGCGCGCGAACTCTCCACTTTTCTTTGATCGCGTGTTTTGCTGGTGTCGATGCGAGGCCGGCCCTCCTTTCTCCTACTGTGCAGTCTCTTCGCGCGGAGCTTCACTTTGCTGCACACCAAAGAGTGGTCAGTGTCACAATCGGCGCTCTGGTAGCTGCGAGTGATCTTGATGCTGGAAAGGTTGACACGTCTGGTGAGGATCAGATCGAGCTGATGCCAGTGTTTGGATCGAGGGTGTCTCCAGGAGACTCGATGCTGAGGCTTCGTGTTGAAGAAGGTGTTACTGACGCACAACCCATGATGACAGCAGAGCTCTAGCAGGCGCTGGCCATTCTCGTTCATTTTCCCAGTGCCGAACTGACCCAAGCAGGTGGGCCAGGAGTTGTGATCGACACCTACTCTTGCGTTGAAATCGCCTGCGATGAACAGTAATTCTCTGTCGGGAATTCTCCTTATAGCAGCACTGAGGTCGTCATAAAACTTGTCTTTTGCTTCTGCTGTGGATGCCAAAGTTGGTGCGTAGGCACTAATTAGACTGACTGGTCCCGATGATGTTTGGAGTCGGAGAGACAGGATTCGTTTCTGTTCCTTCTACTGGTGGGGTTATAGACTCCAATAATCTGTTTCTAACTGCGAATCCCACGCCGTGTTCTCTGACCTAGTCTGATGGTTTGCCCTGCCAGAACAGGGTGAAGTCTCTCTCCCTCACAGATCCTGTTTGGGAGCCTGGTTTTTCTGAAGGGCGACAATGTCCATCTGCAGTCTGCTCAGTTCTCTGTCGATGACGGCTGTCTTGCGAACATCGTTTTACTTCCTGCAGGTCGTCAGAAAAGCCTGGTGTCATTGTCCTTACGTTCCACGTACCAATTTAAGGGCGGAAGTTTTCATTTTTCTGTTGCCTGGTGCATAGTTATCGATCCGCTTGTCGGTTTTTTCACCCTAAACCCCACGCACCCAGTGAGGCTAACGGACCGTGGCGGGGCAGCACCTTACTGGCTGGGGGCTGCCCAGCTTAAGGCGGGCGGTAGCTGCCCAGTGAGATGCGATGACCTCTCTCCCACCGTCGGAAGCAGCCCCTGGCGTCTGGCTCTACGCCAATTGAGTATGCAGACTTATAACCGGTAGACTGCTACTTCCCGTGTTTTGTCGACGCTGCAAAGCGAAGCTGGAGTGACCTCTCTAGAGCGCAAAGCCTGGGTAAGTAAGTATGGAGGGCAAGCTGTTACCCATGCAGCCCCCCCCCCCCCCCCCCCCCCCCCTCTCCACGTCGCTGGAATGGTCCATTGGAAGGCAAACGCCGATATACATGGTTCCAGTGCCGTCGCAGGAGTTGCCAGAACGTTGCTGTATACAGCCTCGGACTGCCTTGGGGACTCCGACTCCGGATTTTTCCTCAGGGTTGACTCCCGAAGCCTTTCCTAAGAGTGGGTATAGCCGCAAGGCAGCGGAGGTTTGAGATCAGAGTTTTCCTTCTCTTAGGTGGGCTGTCTTCCCAGACTAATGAGCCCCATCAACAATGACTCAATGCAAACTGCTATCAATCACCAATGACTCAACACAATCTATCAGTGCGAACACAAGCAACACTCCTCCTTCTTTGCCTGGCGAGATGTTCACTCTACTGACCCGGTCAAGGCTACTGCCTCCCTGAGGCCCTCCACTGGTCAACGCCCAGGGCTGTCTGCGTTGGCCGGACCCCGCCCCTAGCAGCAGCACACCATCGGCAGCTTTGGAGGGCACATTCTGCTGTCATAGGTCCCTGACCACTGGGTCACTCGACCATCTCTTCCAACGCCAAACTTGGTATGCAGGTCAACATCCAGGTGATGTTGTTCAGTCCTTGTCCCGGAGGTCTTCGCCTGATTCTCTCCTCCCAGCAAACAGTAGCCGTCGTTCAAGTCTCCGTTTGGGATGTCGGAGGTGAAATGATTCGATGCCTATCTTGAGCCTGACTGGATGTGGTTGCTCGTTCATTTGCATTGTCCTGAGTGTTGTGCATCTTGCCTGAAGAAGACCTAAGAGGTCGAAACGCGTCATGTTTTGTCTTGTGATTTGTTTGTCTACGGATTTTTTGGCGGTGTGTTACCAACAACTTTTCAAGTTCGTTTGGATTTCTGCCTGCAGTTACCTTTCTTTGCAACTAGTGACATGTTTTGATTTTGCTGGGACCTGTCGATCTGACTGTGGGACACAGACGTGTTAGTCTGACTGTGGGACACAGATGTGTTAGTCTGACTGTGGGACACAGACGTGTTAGTCTGACTGTACGACACAGACGTGTCAGTCTGAGTGTGGAACACAGACGCGTCACCTGACTGTACGACACAGATGCGTTAACCTGACTGTGGAACACAGATGTGTCAGTCTGACTGTAGGACACAGATGTGTTAGCCTGACTGTGGGACACAGATGTGTCAGTCTGACTGTATGACACAGATGCGTTAGTCTGACTGTGGGACACAGATGTGTCAGTCTGACTGCGACACAGATGCGTTAGTCTGACTGTGGGACACAGACGTGTCAGTCTGACGGGAACACAGACGCTCGCCTGACTGTACGACACAGATGCGTTAGTCAGATGGTGGTGAGAAGTCACAAACCTTGACACATAACACGGGAAACCTTTTTGCTGCGTGATCTTTGAGTGCATGTCACATTGTGACTGTGGGTAGTCTGATTACACTCAAAATTATGGCAGACTGTCTCGCGAGACTCGGCGTGAGTTTGGGTGTTTACTGTCTCGCTAGACTCAGCGTGAGTTTGGGTGTTTACTGTCTCGCGAGACTCGGCGTGAGTTTGAGTGTTTACGATGGAGTGGGATTCGGAAGGCGCAATCAAGAAGTGAAAAACTTGGTTTCAGTTAAGGGTCGCTTTCGTTACTTGTAGGCTAAAGCCTTGTATTCTTGTTCGTAGCAGGCCAGACACCACCTTGGTGCCCTC
>JADBJO010011815.1:0-7500 GCA_016801955.1 Conus betulinus
GCGACAAAGTCATAGTGGGGACTTGAACATGTCACAAGCTCCTGGCTGGAAATCTTTTTTTTTTTTTTTCTTTTTTTTTTTGTTGTTTGTTTTTTTTCATACGTACACAAACTGACTTATGTAAACCTGAAATGATTCCAGTCGAGAATATTACGCAGGTTTGGAGGAACAAATATGTTGTTTTAACAGACACAGGAATTGTAAACGACAAGTGTAGCTTTTGTGGTTGACATAAAAGATAATATTGACCACATGTTACGGTAATGCACGTATATTCAAAATTTGTGGGAGTCTGTTTGCTGACTATGCCTCGTACTTCTTGGTTTTGATTTTGACAATCAGTTTTACTTATTGTATTTTTTTTTCTTCATCATAAATTTAGCAAAGCATTATTTGTACAGCTACAAACTAGAAGACAACCTTTTTACAAGTAGCGGTTTTCCTGAAAGTATTGGATATGGATACAAAATTGAAAATGTCATTCTCGTGTAAATGTGAATCATGCCGATTTCTGTGCCAAGCGGTTGGGCAAAGGAGCGAATACTGTACTCTTAACTGATTATTTCATGTAACTTTCAGCACGTCACAGTTATGGGTGTAAACATTAACGCTGCTGCTGAACCCAAATGAAAGAATTTCCTGCTCAACACTTTTGTTCATCATTATAAAAAGATTTTCTTTATGTGCTGATGGAGTGATTTTTAAAAAAAAATTATCGCAAACCAACGTAAGGTATGCATGCAGAAGGGAGTCACTCAACGACTTCTTGTTTATGGATGACTGTACACTCATGCTACTGGTGACGCTTATGATGCAGCAGGCCATGTAATACATTTCTACTGCTTCCAACACCTTTGGGCTCACAATCAGTACTAACAAGACTGGGGTATTTTACTATTGCGCAAAACAGAAACTAAAATACCCGGAAAACAGAGACCACTGTAGCTAGCTTTTAATATTCAACAGGACACTCTTTAAATCTGTGATCGTGAGACAAACACATGTCCTGCCAAGGCCTGTGCGTTTTAAAAGTGTGTGGAGGAGGAGAGGTATTTAAGCTGACTGCATGACTATCGTACTGCTCGCACTATGGCATGCTTTTGAGATATGCACAGTCTATGAGCATTATGCCAAAACTTTCCCATGAACTGCATGAAAAAGAACTATTGAAGATTACTTTTTGAAAACAGTCTCAAGCACCGGAATTCTCTCTCGAGTAGATCTGCCTTGGTCACAGTCGTCTCCTACCGACGAACAACATTGCATGGTATTGAATGGCATGGTAGCATATTCTGCTGTGCTGAACTATATACGTTTGTATTGTGCTGAGCTGTACTGTGCTGTATCGTGTTGTGTGTGTCGTGTCGTGTCGTGTCGCGTCGTGTCGTGTCGTGTCGTGTCGTGTCGCGTCGCGTCGTGTCGTGTCGTGTCGTGTCGTTGTGCCATGTTGTGTTGTGTTGTGCATGCTGCTCTTATGTGATTTAAATCATTGCTTATAGTGCTATATTGTATTGCATTGTGTTCAGTTGGAAATGGTCTCCGCTAGGATATTTCACAGTTTCTGATTTGTATTTTGTTGCATTGTTTTGCACTGAAGTTTATTTTTGATATTTTGTATCGCCACATACAGTAACTTGTATGTGGTATGTGAAAGTTCAACTCTAAACAGGGTAAATATTCTTCAGCCTTTCAAGCCGAAATTTCCTGAAAGAGCATTGAGGAGATAAGTGGAAATGTTTGCACACGGCAATTTGTACATCCAACAGGCAGCAAATCGTCCCCGCCCTGTGCCACAGGCTAAACACTCGGTCGGGAAAAAAGCTTCACTTCCAGTGACATCGACCAGGTAACAGTCTCTGGCTGTTTAGAAGAGAGTTCTGGCAGAGTGTGTGACTGACGTGTTGGCCTTGCAGGAAGACAGGAAATTTCCCTCAGACATAGCGTCTCCGTCGTTCATAGATTGACCATTCACCACCAGTCTTTGAGGCATGCACAGGACGAACGTAAGGTGGAATAGAACAGATCATATAGAAGGAACCCTAGTCAGGGTTTCGTACCCAGATCATTTGATTCCTACGTCGTTTCTAAACTAAATTCGGTTGAAAGGGGAAAAAAGCGGAAGGTGTCATATTAGGAAAAGATAAAGATGCAACTGTTCGTCATTTCGTCATTTCTTAAACGTTTTATCAGCGCCTAGTGGTGTTTAGAGCCGTATTGCTGATTCTCATCACCCATTCATAATTAATTGTGATAAATAACATCTGATTTTTACAACACCGCTGCCAAAAGAGGGGATGCTTGTCACCTAGCAAGACATATGGAAGATTCGTCCACAAACACGAGGAGAAAGTAGAAGTTGAAAGACAGCACTGACGACTGGTATGCTTAAGCAGACAGACAGCTGATCAGGGCACTGAGGATTGGGATGGTGAGGAAGGGGACAGACAGCTGATCAGGGCACTGAGGATAGGGATGGTGAGGAAGGGGACAGACAGCTGATCAGGGCACTGAGGATAGGGATGGTGAGGAAGGGGACAGCTGATCAGGGCACTGAGGATAGGGATGGTGAGGAAGGAGACAGACAGCTGATCAGGGCACTGAGGATAGGGATGGTGAGGAAGGAGACAGCTGATCAGGGCACTGAGGATAGGGATGGTGAGGAAGGAGACAGACAGCTGATCAGGGCACTGAGGATAGGGATGGTGAGGAAGGAGACAGCTGATCAGGGCACTCAGGGAGGATAGGGATGGTGAGAAGGGGACAGCTGATCAGGGCACTGAGGGAGGGATGGAGGAAGGAGACAGACAGCTGATCAGGGCACTGAGGATAGGGATGGTGAGGAAGGGAGACAGACAGCTGATCAGGGCACTGAGGATAGGGATGGTGAGGAAGGAGACAGACAGCTGAACAGACCACTTGCGTGTGTTTGTTTGTGATTTATTACGGAAGTACTTGTATGTAAGTGTGAATGTGTGTGTGTGTGTGTGTGTGTGTGTGTGTGTGTGTGTGTGTGTGTGTGTGTGTGTGTGTGGGCGTGCGCGCGTGCGTGCGTGCGTGCGTACGTGCGTGCATATGTGTGTGTGTGTGTGTGTGTGTGTGTGTGTGTGTGTGTGTGTGTGTGTGTGTGTGTGTGTGTGTGTGTGTGTGTGTGTGTGTGTGTGTGTGTGTGTGTGTGTGCAATACCGTAGTACCTTTTGCTTCTTAGGTGGCACCTTTGGTTGGTTTTTTGAAAACTCAACAAACATACTACGGTATTGCACACCAGCCTTTTTCTGGGATAGCATTCTTCTAAAACCGAAAAGGCAGAGGAGTCAAATTACCACTTTCCGCGGTCACTGAGGAGAAAAACAATCAGGTTTCGAAATACCGGTATCTGACCATGAGTTATACGTCAGTGAGCTTCCTCCCCATTGGAGAATGTCTCCCCCTTTGGAGACTATAAGCTTGCTGAAGGTTCATTTTGAGAAGCATTTATTATTCCCCAATCACCCACTCAAGCACATACTGTCAGTTAGGCAGAATTATCTACCACTGCAGATATGAAGGCTTATCACCCTCCTATTTCTACAATCTAAGACATAAGAGCAAGCTTTGTTTATAATTCAATATTCTTGCAGTCATTGCAACACCACACACACACACACACACACACACACACACACCACACACACACACACACACACACAAACTTGCTCTTACACACAGTCACGCACACCACACACAGGTATCCTTGGAATTTATATATATATATTATATATATTATGGTTTAAATGTGAGGAATTATAATCATTTGCATAAAAACATTTTCTGGTTGAGGCACACACACAGGGCTCAATGAATCAATGTTTTCCGTCGGAGGAGTAGAGAGACAGAACTTCAGCCTACATTGATTGCTCTGGGGGTTGACGTCTATGGTTTCATGCTTGTTGCGATCGAGGTTAGCTATGTAGCGCCTGAACATGTATGATCCATCGTCTCTCTCTCTCTCTCTCTCTCTCTCTCTCTCTCTCTCTCTCTCTCTCTCTCTCTCTCTCTCTCTCTAACACACACACACACACACACACACACACACACACACACACACACACACACATACACACACACACTCACACACACACACACACACACACACACACACACACACACACACACACACACACACACACACACACACATGAGCCATACAGTTTTAATGATGCTTCCGTCTTCTCATTACAGCTTGTAATAGCTCGCTGCTTCTTCTATTCCTGTATGGTGATCAATATTTGGTAGCTGGAGAAACATGTCTTCTTCAGGGATGGTGAAAAACAAAAGATCAGAAAAATGCACTACATGGGCTATTGAACGTTCACGTGTCAGGCAGGAGTTATGATTTATCTGGCCACTGAAGCGGGACACAGCTCCCCCAAGGCACATCAGCCGACCTACAAACGATGAGTAAGAAACATCACAGTACTGAAAACGGCAGATCCACTTAGTTTGATGATAGGATGCCTCTGTGGTACATTTCTGTTCTGTCCACATTCTGTGTCTGTCGCGTCACATCCAGTGGCCATTATACAGCTACTCTGCCAGGAAGCAATTAAGCCCATTAACGTCTTAATGGAATGCCCTGTGCGTGCCTATATCCTATGTGAACACAGTGCAGGCTTACAAGGGTAGTGCGAGATAGGTCCCAGCCGGCTGGCTCGGCAGTTGAGAACAACACTTCTCTGGGTCCCACTCGCACCTTCAGGTGCGTTTTTTTTTTCCACCCTCAACGAGCCCTGTTCTAAGCTGCATCACATTGGTATCATGTAGCACGTATCTGCTTGCAGCGCACCAAAGAGGCCATTTACAAAGCCCCCACCGCGGACAATTGTCGTTTCGAATGAAATTATTAACAGCGTCAATTTGGAGACTATTGTCATGTCTTCTTCTTTCTTCTTCTTCTTCTTTCTTCTCGATCACCTTTCACACCTGTAGACAGGATTCTGTAATGAATCTGGTGGTCCTCTGCAGGCCTCAAACAGACCCGTACAGCTTGTCTTTGATGTGCGGCCATGTCCTATCCCTCAGACACTGCAGGTCCCCACAGTCCTGTAGAATGTGTTTTGTAGTTTGTTCTGCCTACCCACAAGTGCACAATTAGGATGGTTTTCGGGTGTAGCTTGAGGTGTAAATGGGATCCTAGCCTGTTGTGCCCGGTTCAGAGTCGGAAGATGACCACCTGTTCTGCTCTGGTTAGCTGATGATTGCCATCTTGCTGCTGTGGTGGCCTGTAGAGCGCTTTTATGATGGTCTTCACTTCTGTCAGGCTGACTGAAGTTTTCTTGATGGCCCTGGGCACCAAGTTTTGCCGTTTTATCAGCCTCCTCATTTCCTGGAATGCTGCAGTGAGATGGAATCCATTGCATTACGGTTCAGGTGCAGTTAATATTGCATAGAGCATCTTCTAACTTTGGCAGGTTGTTGCTGGCTGACTGCAGCACGCTCAAGGCGTCTGTAAGGAAGACAACTGGCTGTCTGGGCTTGCTTTGCTGATGATGATGTTCGCAGCATGCACCAGGGCTTCCGTTTCTGCTTTGTAGTTCGTGCAGTAAATACCTGTTGCTATGGCATCTGCCTGCTTTTGCCCGTCCGGAAACTGAATGTACACTCCAGCTTCTCCATTCTGGATGGCATCTGTGGCTGACCCATCGGTGAAAACCCTTGTCCACCCTTCCTAGGGGTATCTTTCTTCAAGCATGGCTAATGTCAGGGTTCTTTAGCACTCTTCACGCTGATCATGCTCTGTTTGTCAGGACTGTTTGACAGACAATGACACCATTGTCCTTCTCTTGCCGGGGGGAGGGAGGGATCGGCACTGGGGGTCTGAACCTCAATGAGTATAGGCAGCTTTTCCCTGGTGTTTTCTTTGCAGCATTCGTATCTCTCTTACGAAGCTGGATCTTTTCAGCCCGCCTAATGCCCCCTGCTTTTGTCGATCACTCATCTCCTCAAAATGGGCGTTCAGCGATTTTCCCTTCTTCGTTTTCATCGTCCTGAGTGTTGTTTATCTTGCCTGAAGAAGACCTATGAGCCCAAAACGCGTCGTGTTTTGTCTTGTCATTTGTTTGTCCATGTTAACTGCCGGATTTACAATAGATTCCTGATAAAATGTTTTCAGTCTCCACCTGCAGTCATCTCACTTTGAAACTAACCCCCGTGTAGAGAATTGTCTGGGGTTAGAAATGTCGGGGTGTTCATAAAGGCACTGCACACGCCACACACGAATGGTAGTGAGGCTGGCGTGAGCTGGGTGCCTCACAAAGAACGCTTGAAATATCTGTTGTCGGTCTTCCTTCCTTTGCATTTTGTTTCAGAAATTGACGGTTCTGAGAGCATCCTCTCCCACCTTCCTCTGTCGCTACCACTTTTTCACCAAGCCTTTCAACTCCTGTCTCTTTGTCTCTTACACACTCGGGGCTGAAGGTAAACATCGATTTCCAAGGCATATGAAAAGCCGATTTAGCTCGTATGCATTTAAGAGCAATACTGCTCTCTCTCCCTCTCTCTCTCTCTCTTCTCTCTCTCTCTCTCTCTCTCTCTCTCTCTCTCTCTCTCTCTCTCTCTCTCTCTCTCTCCGCATGTAGGTGTGACTTGCAGATATTTCGTGTGTACAACAAGAGTACTTTAATTCTGCACATGCAGCTACGTGCGTCTGAGATCTAAATCCCAGTATGATTATGTACCAACACAACCATACATACATATGTTCACATACACACGTAAACAAACCTGCATACTCTCTCTCTCTCTCTCTCTCTCTCTCTCTCTCTCTCTCTCTCTCTCTCTTTCTCTCTCTCTCTCTAAGATCTACTCATTTGATGCCGGTTACATGTACTATTGATGGATTTTGGATTGTACAACTAGACTGTCAGGTACTAGGTACTGTTCAACTCTACACAACACATGGTTAGCGCGCATTCGCAAACACGCATGCAAAGACCTAAATCTATACATAAACTTAAAAACTCGTTCACAGACGCGTACACCTTCCATGAAAAACACACAAACACGAGCGCATGTGCGCGCACTTGCATATATACACATATAACCATACATAACTACATACAAACATTCCTACATACATACATAAATGCATATGCACATACAAAGATACATACAATCATACGCGCGCGAACAGACACACACACACACACACACACACACACACACACACACACACACACACACACACACACACACACACACACACACACACTGAGTAATTAACATTGAGACCGATTTTTAATCTCTCTCTCTCTCTCTCTCTCTCTCTCTCTCTCTCTCTCTCTCTCTCTCTCTCTCTCTCTCTCTTCATACACACACGCAAGCGGACGTGCGCCTGCACACACACACACACACACACACACACACGCGCACACACACACACACACACACACACACACACACACACACACACACACACACAAACACACGCATGCACGCACGCATGCACGCACGCGCGCACACACA